>PVKM010028040.1:0-18498 GCA_004027735.1 Carollia perspicillata
ACTTTCTCTTCACTGGCCCTGCATTGAGTCAGTTGTCCTATTTATTGCTGACTTATCTCTTTATATTCCTCTCCTACCTGGTTGGCTCCCAATACCTCTTGTAAAGACCATTTCAATAGCTTTATCCTAGTAGTCCCCCATCTCTAGTCTTGTACTGCAGCCTACACCCTGCTTGAAGTTTAGTCTCACTAAAGCATTGCTTCTTTCTTACTCCCACAAAAGTAAGTTCAAAGGGTTCAAAACCCCAAGTCTTACATTCAGCCTTCACTTCTTGGGCCCAGCTTTCTATATTTTCATAGTCTCCCAGCTCTTTTCACAGCTCCCCATCTGATAGTCACCTTGTAATCTACACTGAACTATGCTGAGTTTCTAGACCATCTCTTTTGTTTTACAGCTGTTACTCAGCATACCTGGGATCGTATGGTACTGCTGGATGGATCCCTTTCTATTAAAATGAAGAACTGTTTTATTTTTTGCTTGGTATTTTTCACGTTTCCCCATTCATTGCCTCGCTTATAGTAATGTTTGCTAAATATTTGCTTAATGCACAAATAAATATAGACATACTTTGGAATAGGACTTAGAGGGAGCTACCTCAAGTATTGATTTTAAACACTGCATTTTCTTTAAATTATGATGCTAGTCACCAAACCATTTATAAAGTTGGAATATCGACTTCCCAGTGGCGTAAGTAAAATTGGAGGCTATGAAGAAAGTGTCCACAGATGCTGCCTGCATTCATTACCTGCAAGCCACAGTGTTCAGTCTTTCCATCTTCTATTTGGTTCTCTCTCAAACATTGCAGGGGCCTCTTTGCACCCTTTTATTCAGAAATACATACTGAGCACCTAATAAGTGCCAGGCACCATTCTGTTTTTCAGTGGTCCTCATCTGGTAGTGAGAGGCAGACTTTGACACTAAAGCACTATAAGAACAGTGGCCCTCACACTGTGGTCCCTCCACCAGCAGCATCGGCATCACCTGGGGACTCGTTAGAGGTAAATCCTTGTGCCCCACCCAAACCTACTAAATCGGAAACTCTAAGGGTAGGCCCAGCAATCTGCAGTTTAACCAGCACTCCAGATATTCTGCTGGTGATACATCTGGAGAACTACTGTTATAATGTGTCACTTGGATAACAGGCACAGTTTGGATAACCGTAGAATGTACCATGACCCCAAAGGGATTTGTTAATTGGGTGGAAAAAAGTGCCTGATAAAGTTTTAAAGAAGGATGTGACCACAGGCTGAATGTTGGAAACACATTAATAGTTTTTAATGCTTGCATTTTACTAAATTCTAATATAGCCTATCATACAACTAAATCATTTCTACTTTTCAAAATGCTAGTTATTAATGAAAAATAAAACTAAAATATTTTATGTCAGGAGAGAAACATCGTTTTAGTCTAGGGTTTAAAATGTTACTGGGCTGATGAATACAGAGTGACTTACCAACTACTACTGTCAAGGAATGGACTACATTCAGGGCTCACAGTGGCCTTTAAGTTTTAACTCCCCAAGTTTAATTTTTAAATTGCAGGTTGGGAATTTAAAACTTCAAGATTTATTATTTTGTATAATTTGGGATGAACGACTTGAAATATAACTAATATGAAAAATAAATAGCATTGACTTAGATGTAAATCTTTGGTGAAGGCAAGGAATGGAAGTATGTTTAAATTCATGTCCTGCCTCTACTCATCCTTATTAGTTGTCAAATCTAGTGACAGATTAAGAGGGTTTTTCATAGTTACAGAGTAGCATAATTCTAAAAGAGTTATCATCTGAAAAACTCCTTGTGTAAGAAGTCACTGTTGTCAAGTCCTTATTTAAAATGTGTGTTCATACTGAAGAAAGTATCTTCTAGCTATCGAATATGTTAAAAACACTTTACCGTAAAAACTTAATACATAAGTGAACAGATTTGTTCTTGATGGGCCAAGTTATTAAATCCAACTCTCCTGCTTGTACTCCGCTTCAGCGCACAACCAATTAAGATGTGTTCTTTTTAAATGGTGGTTTGGAGGCTGATCTTCTGTTACAGAGCTGAGGTGATAAAGGACAAGTGGCCCTGAAAGCCTCCTTGATGTATCACCTCTCCAGGCAGTCAGTGCTTGGCCTTTACAGCAATCCCATTTCTGCCTGGAAGAGTGCATATTAATTAATTGACAAGTATGTGGAGCAATAAATATAGTATATACTTCATTTTTATTTTTAATATATTTTATTATGGTTTATGCTGTTCCAGTTCTCCCAGTTTTTCACACTTTACCCCCTTCTGCCTAGCCTGCCCCTACTTCCATAGTCAGTCCCCATCCCATTGCCCATGCCCATGGGGCCTTCAGATATGTTCCCATCACCCCCTTTCAAACAGTCTCCATCTCATTCTGCCCTCTTACCACTGTCAGTCTAGCCAGGATTCTATGCCTCTGGTTCTATTTTGCTCATTATTTTATTTTGTTCATTACATTCCTCCTATAAGTGAGATCAAATGGTATTTGTTTTTCACTGACTGGCTTATTTTACTTAGCATAATTGTCTCCAATTCCATCCATGATGTTACATAAGGTAGGAATTCCTTCTTTTTTTCAGCTGTGTAGTATTCTGTTATGTAAATGCACCATGGTTTTTTAATCCACTCATCTATTGATGGGCACCTAGGCTGCTCCCAGCTCTTGGTTATTATAAATAACACTGCTGTGAACATAGGGGTAGACGGGTCCTTTGGAATTGGTGTTTCAGGATTCTTAGGCTATATTCCCATCAGTGGAATCATTGGGTCAAAAGCTAATTACATTTTTAATTTTTTGAGGAAACTCCACACTGTTTTCCACAGTGGCTGCACCAGTCTGCATTCCCACCAACAATATACTAGGGTTCCCTTTTCTCCACATCCTTGCCAGCACTTGTTGTTTGTTGCTTTATTAATGACAGCAGTTTTGACAGATGTGAAATGATATATCTCATTGTGGTTTTAATTTGCATCTCTCTGATGGCCAGTGATGCTGAGTATCCTTTCATATGTCTCTGGACCCTCTGTCCCCCTTGGAGAAATCTCTATTCAGGTCCTTTGCCCATTTTTTTAATTGGATTATTTGTCTCAATATACTTTAATACATGACTTAGACCTGATTCTTTTTTTTTAATATATCATTTTTTATCTCTGTGGGCATGGGTGGGTCACTTGACTAAATTAAGCTTCGTTTGTAACTTGGCTCATTCTCATCTGTAAAATGAAGATGATAATATTTATATATTACACTAAATATAAAATTTAAATGACATAATACTTTTTTCTTTTTCTTTTTCTTTTATTGTTGTTCAAGTAGAGTTGTCTCCATTTTTCTGCCAATCTTTTCCCCCACCCCGCACCCCCATCTCCCACCCTCAATCCTACCCCCATTTGGCTTTGTCCATGGGTCCTTTATACATGTTCCTTGATGACCATTCTCTTTCTTTCCCCCATTATTCCCTTCCTCCCTCTCCTCTGGTTACCATCAGTTTGTTCTTTATCTCAATGTCTCTGGTTATATTTTGCTTGTTTGTTTTGTTGATTATGTTTTAAAATAATTTAATGTAACATCTGGCATGTGTTATCATAGATACTAGCTACTTTTAATTATTTATTATTTATTGTTGTCATTTTATGGTGGAATAGAATATTACAATATTGTCATTATTGTGAGGTTAAAGGCAGCATCATTAGAATTTCTAAAAAGTACAGTTAATTACTGCTAATCTCTGTGATTTCTACCAATGTAAAACAAAGTCAGAAAAGAAGCACCATGCATCTCCCATTTGCTACCTTTAAAAAAGTGGTCAATATTCAATTCCTCCCATGTATCAACTAGTACTATTACTAAAAAAATAATTCTGTTTTGTAACTTTGTTTCCCTTTTCCTCACCCCAGGTTTATAAATCTATGTACTGTTTAAACTATTTAAAGTTCAAAGTTATAAACTGTGTCACTGCTCTGTAGGAGCAGTAAAGGTGAATCTTCCTATGTCTTAGATATAAACTTCCGTTTATTCCTTTCAGTGAGCCAATCTCAGTTCGCTCCTTGTCTTAATAGGACATATTGAAATCTATAACATAAATCTCTGTTAGTTCACACTTTCTTAGACTTAGGCATATAGGAAGGAAGCCAGTATGTGTGGAACTGGCGACAGTGACATTTTTGTTGTTACTGGATATGTCATGTGTTTCTTTGGCATGGAGACATGCATTCCAGCTAGTATTTTCCATTACATTCTGGTGTGCCTACATACAGCGCTGCCTCTCTAAACTGTACATGGCTGGAGGGCAAAGGATGCTTTTGTTTCGATGGGACTGCCTAATGTTAATGTTTACATGGCTTCTGGCTTTGGGACTTTGGCTTTTGATCATTTTCTTCTTGCTTACGCAGCTTTCTAGCTGTTAATAATCAATCCTGGATGCCTAAATTTTCTCAGGATGGCAAGGGCTTAATTTGCCACCCTGGATTTTCTTGCACAGCTTCGGGGCTGCAGTAATTTGGCAGGACAGAAGGTGTGTGCTGCCAGCAAATTATCAGAGGGTAGAAGACTACAAACCATTGCTGTTTGAATCAGATGGCATTTGATGCACATTCCATTAGTTCAATGAATAAAGCAGCCAGACATCTGGGTATTTGTGGCCCTTCTCTGTATATTCTCATCAGAGCAGCTACTGGGACCAGACATCAAACTCCACTTCACATTTCATGGTCAGAGCCTGGGCTTGTCTTCCATGCTTAAGTGTAATTCCATATTCTACCTCTAAAGTCAGGAATACCCTCCTTCCAGCTCTCTGAATTTTTTACTCCTGTCCATTCTTCTGTTCCCTAATTCTTAGTTCTGTTTATACTTCCTTCTGGAAGCCTTCCTGTAGTACTCCTGATGATGTTGATTTGTCTCTCATTTTAACTTCTGTGTCACCTCATGCCATTGCCGTGTCATTTGGCGCCTTATTATATTGTTTTCCATATTTCATCTAATTTTCTCTGAGTGCCTATCTCCTCAATTCCAACATCCTTATTGTAAGGCACTATGTTTCTTTTCTGTTCCTTTATCAAACAAACCAATCCCTACCTCCAGGATTGGTTGTAGGGATTGGTTTGTAACTTATTGGCTAGTAGATGTAAGACTCAGGTGTAAAACTCACTGAATAGTTATTAAAATATTGATTTTCTTCATCTGACTAAATAAGAGTAAAGTGTTTCAAACATCCTATTTCAAGACCGTCCTGATTAGAATTGTTAGTTGTTTGAAATGGATATTTTAGATTGTTGTGGAAACATTTTGTTTGTGAATTTTTAAGTCACCAATACAGGAAAACCTTACTTAGGAGAGATGAGGGTGAGAATGTGGTGGCGATGGCCTTTCCAGGAAAACCGTAGGTTTTGTTATACTGTATATTATCCCAGTATCTCCTGTTGCCATAGTGCTTTGTCCTCTGGGTAGAAGAGGAGCTGGGTCTTGCCCAAGTGACTATATTGTGTTTCTAAAAGAAAAGCTTGTAACTTTTGCTAGTACAGAGGAGACAGGGATGGAGAGGGGACTGGGTAATGAAGGTTGTGCTGGTGGTGGTGGGGGTGGACAGAGGCAGTAGATAGGAGGAGAGATTAGTGGTTGACCGAAGGGGTTGCTATAGGCTGTGGCTGAAAGCAGCTTTTCTGACTGCATCCAAGCTTCCAGGCCTGGGTCTCCCCTGCTTTCTTTTTCTTATACTTTTTTTTAAGTTCTTCTTTATTCTGTTACAGCTGTCCAAGTTTTTCCCCAGTGCCCTCCTCCTTCCAGCCTATCCCCTACTCCCACAGTGAATCCCCACACCATTGTCCACATCCATGGGTCATTCATACATGGTTTTTGACTAGTGCCTTCCTTTCCTTTCTTTCCATCATTCCCCCTTCCCCTTTCCTCTGGCAGCTGTCAGTCTGTTCCCACGTTTCCGTGTCGCTGGTTCTGTTTTGCTCCTTCATTTATTTTTTTGATTAGGTTCCTCTTATAAGTGAGATCATGTGGTATTGTCTTTCATCAACCAGCTTATTTCACCAAGCACAATGGTCTCCTAACACATTACAACACCCTTCTCTCCACTCAGCCCTGACACACTTTTCTTCGTGCAGGTCTTCCATAAATGTGGATTAATGACCAAAAATGGGTTGAATTGCTCTGTTCATTTTGTAATTGTATTGTCATTTGAATTATTTTCTTATAAGTTAGTTTAGTTTGGTAAGTTTGATAAAAGTCTTTGGGGTGGAGAAAAGACTAAGTAAAAGAGAGGAGGGCTTTTCTTTTGGAGCAAAAATAATTTTGCTGCAGGTCAAATCAGTCAAAGGACTCCTCTCTTTGTGGTAACAGGATTCAGAGTTTGGGAGATAAAAGGGTTTGAGATCAATGTATCTCACTGCAGCCAATAGACAACATCAGACACTCAGAAGTGACCGTGGTGTGAACCACTGTTATTTTATGCTGTATTTTATTTGTTTTCATTTTGCATAATGCATCTGCAATATATAATTAATGATGAGGAAATACCATAAAACTGAACCACAAACTAAAATAATTAAAGAGACGCTTTTAACTCTTAGTATAACTCCAGTCTTTATTCCTGCACTGAAACCATGAAAATTGTGACTCAGAGGACACCCCCAATTTCAGCGACATTTTTGACATTTTTGAATATGTGATTTTGATAAAAATCCCAAATTTGAAACATTTTCAGTTTAAAATAAAGCTGATCTGAATTTAAAGTTAATGATAATTACTAAATTATAATTAATATTACATGTACTTTTTTATTTTGGAAATATTTTACATACAAAAGTTATATAATGCATTTTATAGATTGAAGTGTAAGTATAAAAATCTCTGTGCCCAGCACGTGACTTAGGAAACAAATCACTACCAACGTCTGAAGCACTACATATGTTCCTCTCCTTTTCCCCAGAGATAGCTACATCCTGAATTTTGTATTACCGATGTCCTAACTTTTTGCAACATTTGAATAAATTATGTATGTATCACTAAATGGAACTTTATTCAGTTTTACTGGGTTTTGAATTTTACATTAAGTGGAATAATCATGCTTGTATTCTTTTATTTGTTTGAGCTCTCAGATTGAGGGCTTTTTCTAGCATTTAATTTGTGTATTTTTACTACCATATACCATTCTACTGAATGAACAAACCACAATACTGTCGACCACTCTAGCACTCGTGGATATTTGGGTGGTTAAGTTTTCGCTCTTACAAACAGTTCTCCTTGAACGTTTTTGTGTGTGGCTCTGGATAGTAAACGAGCATTTCTCTAGAGCACAGACATGGGAGTGGGATTGTCAGAGTACGTAACAGTGGGTCCGGAATGCACGTGCTGACGTTCCCAGTGAATTGTTTACCACTCACTCTTTCCACTTGGTGTATAGGGACCCTCATTGCTACGTGTGCTCATTTAAACTTCTTTATTTTTGTCATTCTGGTGAGGGCTCAGTGCTATCATATTGTGATTTAATTTGAATTCCCGTGGTTAGTAATTATGTAGTTCATGTTGTCACATGTTTCTTGGCCCATTTTTTTTCCTTGTTAGGTTGTTTTGTTTTTATTGATTCATAAGAGTTCATTATATTTTAAAAATACATTCTCTTAGTTTGTGGATTGAGTTTTCACTCTTTTTATGTTTTCTTTTTGTGAAAAGGTGTTTTTATTTTGATGTAAAAAATCAATATTTCCCTTTGTAGTTTGCATTTTGATAACTTGTTTAAGAAACAATATCTTGTAGAAGAGATTATAGGGGGATGAATTGAAGGAGGCTTGACTTGACTTGGGTGGTGAACACACAATACAATGTAGAGGTGATGTAGTATAGAATTGTACACCTGAAACCTATACAGCTCTGTTGAACAATGTCACCCCAGTACATTCAATAAAAGTTAAGAAAAGAAATAGTTTTCTATCCTGAAGTTATTAAAATAAAATAGTCATACTTAAAATTATAATGTCTAGACTTAACTAGTATCATCTTTCCCAGACCAAATATATGTATATATACATAGATATTCTTTGAGTCCTTTAATTTTCATCATGATATCCTTGGAATAATCTATAATTGATTTTCATTTTATTAGCCATATAAATTAGATACAGTTTATATTTTTATAGAATATTTCTTTACATCTACTCTGATGTTTACTATTTTCTTTCCTTTCCTTTTTCCATTTTAGACCTTTTTGGGGGTGGGGGGATTGTTTTCTTTTTTCAGATGTACATTGTGAAAAGTTTCTTTCATGAGGGTCATTTTGGTCATAGCTTCCCTCATTAAAAAAAATTACTTGAAAACTTCTTTATTTTTACCGAGTTCTGAAAGGTTCTTTCACAGAATATAGCAATTGTCATAGAATGGCTGTGGTCTCATACTTTGAAGACATTATCCCATTATCCTCTGGCTCCCATATTAAGTATAAAGAAGTTATTTATAAATATAATTATCATTAATTTCTAGCTACTGTTTTGTTAAATCTTTTTTTCTTGTGCATTGTATTCTTTTACTACTATATCTCTATAGGTAAGAGTTTCTGTTTTTTTCTTTTTCCTTTTTTTTTCTTACTTTAGATTCACTGAGCTTCCTGATACAAGGATTTATCTCATTCATTAGTTATATAGAATTATGAGCCTTTCCCCCATTCTTTTTCCCTAACCCTTCTAGAACATCAATTACATGCCTGTTGGACCTTTTAATTCTCTCCTCCATGTTTCCTCAGCTACTTTAATAGTTTATCATTTTAAATGTATACTGGGAATGGTCTCTCTGAAAATTTAGTTCATTCCATTGTCAGGAAATGAAGTTATACTATTTAAAAATGTTCTCATATCTCCTGAAAATACTTATTGTTTTTTATGTGGTATTTTCTAATTGATTTTGAGGGGGGGTGGATTAATTGAGGTTTGATGATGTTTCAGAAATAAAAGATACTTGGAATAAATTCCACAAGAGATAAGGGATTTTGAGGTAACTCCCTATGAAGTTTACCTAAGCCTTTCGAATTGATATTTGGGCATTTGTTACTTTATTTTATTAAATCTGTATCAGGGTATATGCTTGTTACACATTGGTCTTATTTTCTATTAAGAGTGGATTTCATATTCTGTCACTTAACATCAATTATAAATTTGCTATGTTTATTTTATAGATCATGGAAAATGTTATCCAAAGGATATTCTCACAGATTGCTTAATCAGATTGAATATGCTGTCTTTCGGACAAATGGCTAGGCCAGTTAAATGTTGCAAGATCTTCCCTTGCCTGTCTTCCACATTCTTTTTCATTGTTGTTTGATATTTTAGCTATCCTATTAAATCCTTGAGATTCTAATTTTTAATCCTACTGCAGTTTTTTCACTTTCTACCTATTTTCAAATCTCAAATGACTGAATGGGATTTTTACTGCAGGGGCAGGTAATAAACACCAGATTACGGTTAGAATGTAAATACCTTACGTTCCCCAGGATTCTCACTGCATTTTCTCTCTTCACCTCACCTCACCAAATAATCTTCCCCCATCATTTCTACTGAGTATGGAAAACTGATTTCATCCAGAGCTATAAATTCTCAAGAGTTCAAGATCATGATGTAGAGGAAACCCTAGAAGAAAGCTCTGTTCTTCCATGTTCAATTATCATCGTATAGTTTTAAAATTGTAATACCCATTCCTCCACCTCATGCTATTCCTGTTTTCCCAATTGCAATGTTACTTCTTTCCCTAGATCTCTGGCACCTGATACTCCTGATTGAATTCCTGAAATTCTTGAACCTTTGTCTTTTCATCCTGTCATTTTTCTCTACAGATGGAAATATATTAGAAGAGGAGATCTATTTCTGTACTTTCAAGATTGAACTCTGAATACAGGCTTTAAAGCAGCATTGTTGTAGTGGTTAGTTTCCATAGTAGTCTTCATATTGTCCTTTCATAATGCATCTTTTAATATACTGGCCTTTGTGGGCTAGCCTAGGAACCTAAGCACCATAGTTAACATCAGTTCTAAGGGAAGCTTAATACAGAGCTTGGTACAACTGGCTTGTAAATGGACTGTTGGCACATAGCCCATTTGTAAGCGGGGCACTGGCTGTACAGGAGAGAATTTGGATCCCTGTGTGGGCTGGGAGGGAAATGCCTTCTGTTAACCAGCAATGCCACAGATTTGAACATTGCACATTTGTTTTATGTAATCTTCCATCTAACTGTGAGCAAAGAGCATGATTGAAGTGCCACCGATTATGTCTAATGTTTATAGATTCCATTTTAGTAGAGCAGACGGCTATGTTCCGTAGTTCTATCTTAATTCTAAATATGATTTTCATTGTCTCCCCTCTTTAGTCACCCAGCAGCAGAGCAGGGAAGTGATTTTACCTTCCAGTTCAGTAACTTTTAATTGCCTGTTCAGTTTCACTTGATTCTGAGAAAAATGAAGCTGCTGCCTATACAGTTTTAGTTGCCAGAACCTCGATTGTTAAGCACTTAAATGCTAAAACAGGAAAGGAGCTCATGCATTCTTTAGAGATAAAGCGGAAAGGAGATCCCACTGTGTTTTATTGTGGTTGTTACAGTTTTGTGGTTATGTGTATGTGTGTGTGTTTAAGGCCTCAGAGCATTACCTAGAAAAACATATACCAAACTGATTGTCTGTGAGTGGTGGAATTATCAGTAATGTACATGTTCTTATTTATATTTTTTAGGTATATGTTACTCTTTAGTTAGAATTTTAAAATGTGTTTAAAGGTGCCCTGGCTGGTGTGGCTCAGTGGACTGAGTGCAAGCCTGCAAACTAAAATGGGTTTAAAGGGGTATATAATCATGGCATTTTAGGTTTGAAAAGGATTTTGAGATCATCTAGTCCACCACATTCATTTTAAATGTGAAAAAAAATGAGGGTCAGAGAGATTCAAAATTACTTCAGGCCTCCCATATCTCACGCTAGGACCCACATGAGCTTCACTGGAAATGCTGATTTGTTTTCTTTGATTCTTGGCATTCATCTTAACAATTCTTGTGGACAGTTACAGTCCTCAGAACTTTTTATTTTCTTATAGTTACAGAAAAAAATTTCTTATGTTTGCATTTGCATTTCAACACTACTGAACCAACACAGACATTTTAAAAAGTTGATTCAAAGCATCATTGATTTTATTTATTTATTGTTTTTTTAATTATATTTCATCAATTATGCAATTACAGTTGGCACGATTTTCCCAGTATTCCCTCCTCCATATGGCACCCCCACTCCCTCAGGCAATGCCCACACCATTGTTCATGTCCATCGGTCATGCATATAAGTTCTTTGGCTACTCCATTTCCTATACTGTACTTTACATCCCCGTGTCTCTTCTGTAACTACCTATTTGTACTTCGTTTTCTTTTAAAGATTTTATTTGTTTACTTTTAGTGAAGGGAAGGGAGAAAGAGAGGGAGAGAAACATCAGTGTGCGGTTTCCTCTCAAGCACCCTCTACTGGGGTACTGGCCCACAACCCAGGCCTGTGTCCTAGCCTGGAAATTGAACCGGAGACCCTTCGGTTTGCAGTCTGGTGCTCAGTCTACTGAGCCACCAAGCTAGGGCCTTATTTGTACTTCTTAATCCCCACACTTCTTCACCCATTTTCTCATACTCTCCTTCCATCTGGCAACCCTCAAAATGCTCTCTGTACCCATGATTCTGTCTCTGTTATTCTTGTTTGCTTAGATTTTTTTAGATTCAGTTGTTGATTGATGTATATTTATTGCCATTTTGTTCATAGATTTGATCTTCTTTTTCTTAAGTCCCTTTAACATTTCATATAATATGGTTTGGTGGTGAAGAATTCCTATAGTTTTTTCTTGTCTGGGAAGCTCTTTATCTGCCCTTTCATTCTAAATGATAGCTTTTCTGGGTAGAGCAATCTTGGCTGTAGGTCCCTGCTTTTCATGACTTTGAATATTTTTTGCCAATCCCTAGTAGCCTAAAAAGTTTCTTTAAAGAAATCAACTGACAGTTGTATGGGAACTCTCCTGTAGGTAACTAAGTGTTTTTCTCTTGTTGCTTTTAAGATTCTTTATCTTTAACTTTTGGCATTTTAATTATGATGTGTCTTGGAGTGGGCCTCCTTGTATCCATCTTGTTTGGGACCCTCTGTGCTTCCTGGACTTGCATGTCTATTTCCTTAACCAAATTAGGGAAATTTTCTTTTATTATTTTTTTCAAATAGATTCCCAATTTCTTGCTCTTTCTTTTGCCCTTCTGGTACCCCTATAATGTGAATGTTGGAATGCTTGAAGTTGTTCCAAAGGCTTCTAATATTATCCTTGGGGGTTTTTTTGGATTCTTTTTTCTTCTTGTTCTGATTGGTTGTTTTTTTCTTCCTTATCTTCCAAATCATTGATTTGATTCTCAGCTTCATCCACTGTACTGTTGTTTTCCTGTAAATTGTTCTTTATTTCAATTAGTGTATGCTTCATTTCTGACTCTATCATTTTTATGCTGTTGAGGTCCACACTAAGTACCTTGAGCATCCTTTTAACCAGTGCTTTGAACTCTGCATCAGAGAGATTGCTTATCTCCATTTTGTTTAACTCTTTTTTTGGTGTTTTGATCTGTTCTTTCATTTGGTCCTGTTTCTTTACCCCCTCGTTTTGGCAGCCTCCCTGTGTTTGTTTCTATGTATTAGGTAGAGCTGCTATGACTTAATGTCTTGGTAGCTTGGCCTAATGTAGGTGTCCCTTAGGGTCCAGTGGCCCAGCATCCCTTACCACTTAAGTTAGGTACTCGAGATATGCCCTTCGTGTGGGCTGAGTACGCCCACCTGTTGTAGTTCAGCTTTGATTGCTTTCAGCAGGTCAGTGAGAGGGATTTACCCAGGCTAGTCAGATTTAAGGACTGGCTGTGACCACTAACTACAGATCTATACCCTCTGTGGAGAATCATTTGTGTAGGGGCATGATGACGGTGCTCCAATGTAGTCTGTAGCTGTCCACTGAGTATGCAAGTTCTAGGATATCCCAGCTGGTTCAGACCAAGGTCAGCCTCCATTTGTGTTCTGCCTAGGGCCACCCTGCATGAACTATAAAGCAATCTGAGATGATTGCTACTTGTGCTGGGCTTAGAGATTACCAGGCAAAGCCAAGCTGTGAATCTAGGCTGGTTGCTGGTAATTCCTGGAGTGGAACCACTTATCAAGAGGTATGGGGGGCTGGGAGCTGGGGGTTTACTGAGGCCGCTGCTGCTTGTTTGAGAAGATTTAGGAAGTTGAAAAGCATGAGCCAAGACCAACCATTCATACTTTGGACAGGCCAGTAATTTGGGTAAGTTAGAGTCTCAGGGGATCTTCAGGGCAGGATGAACAGCTTTAGCCAGGTTGATGGAATCTCAGATTTGGCATTCACCTTTCTCTGAGGAAAAGGACAATGGCCTCTTTTCTCCTCTCTGTCTGGGGGAAAGCTGCCCCCGGCTCCTTCCATGAATCTAGACGTTTCAGTTCTTCCCTGTATGCCACTTGTGACTTTCACACTGCTACCCCAGTGCTGGGCCTCAGAGGGAGTGAGTCTGAGTAAGTTTGTGTGTAGGTTCTTTAAGGGGAACTGCTTGGGACTCCAGCAGTTCCTTCCACCAACTCAACCCCCACTGGATTTTTCAGCCAGAAATTATGGGGACTTCCCTTCCTGACACTGCACTTCCTGGGTTGGGACTCCTCACTCCCGAGATACCCCTCTCATATTTTTGTCCACTGCACATGGATTTGGGAGCAGCCGGTTCTGCATCTCTTTCCTTCCTTCTAGTCTGAATAGCTGCAGTTTCTTTCATTCTGTAGTTGTCAGATTTCCAGCCAACCTGATTTGTGATGTTTCTGAGTGATGTTTGTTCTGTGTTTTAGTTGTAATTTTGATGTAGTTTTGTTTACCTATGCTGCCATCTTGACTGGAACTGGCAGAAGGTCATTGATTTTTAAATGCATATATAACAATATGGAATGAATTTATTTCTCTGACTGAGTGACTAGAATACTTCTGGCCTTATGAGGGATAAAAGAAAATAAAAAGAAACTTGATTTATTTGGAATAAGGAAATTCACCATTTTGGTTGCGGTGAGTTGCTTCATGCTTCTCATTTCAGCTGAGCAGGAAAAGAAGAGGAAAGATGAAGTATTTTTTCAGTTTTTCCTTGACTCAAAATTACACAGAGCCCATATGGGAACTAGATGAAAGTGAAGCTTATTTTTTTTTTGAAGCAGGAAAGGTGTCTGCAGAAACTAGCATTTCTTTGCATTCCTTAGTATTCAAGTAAGAGAAAAACTAGCTTCTACCATCAAAGATGAGGTCTCCAGATAAACACTCTCCTATAACCAGAATCTACCTAATTCTGAAATTTTTAGCTGTAGCATGAAAAATATATTTTTTCCCTCCCGGATTCCCAAATACTCAAGCACATACATACAATCAATTGTGTGTAAGTTAGTTTTGTCAATGGTTTTATTGATTAAACTACATTATGTACTGTCAGGTTAACAAATTCCCTGTGTACTGTGCTTATATGCTAATGCATAAACCACTCAGAATAGAGCACTACAAGACAGCTGCCAGGCAAAGTCTCTGTGCTCTGATTCTCTCTGCCAAGTGGAAGATGAACAGGTAAAATCATGAAAGTGTGAGTCATTTCTCTTCAGTATCCTCAGCTACCTTTTCTTCATCCTGTCTCTTCCCTGACATTCCAGTCCTTCCACAAAAAGGAGGATCTGACACCAGTCATTTTTGTTTCATTGGTCTGGCTCCTCTTGGACTGAGATGCTGTTCATGGCCTCACCTAAATAGCTGTGTATATCCCTGTGAGCTTTCTATCTGCTTACAGTGTATACAATTCTTGCTGTGCATTTTGATGACTGCCTAGATTTTCTCTGCTCACGACAAACTTGTCACCATACACCCAAAGGAACTAAAGCTTGCTGGCACCCACAGAGCAGATAATCAAGCAAATGACCTCAGGGCCCACAGCTGCCAAGGCAGGAAGACTGCTTGAAGAGATATCTGGCCTGGTCTTCCTCCTAGTTCTGTGCTTTCTGATTGCCAAAAATCTCATGGGCATCTTAAAGGTTCACTCACCCCAAATACACACTCATCCCAAAAGTGTTAGTGGCACTGAGGAATCAAGTCAAAATAGCATCATTGTGAGAGGTTAGAGTAGGAACCGGGGAAGTGGGAATGAGCAGAATGGAAGGAAAAAAATCCAAGCTATAATTATTCACCATCCTGGCCTTGATCAGTAGATACTGATACAATAATTTTTAATATATTAGAATTTATACTACACTTTTATAGCTCACTTTGTCAGAAAATCTTTCTTCTAAACATGTAATTTGTAATATTCATTTACCCTTACATAATGTTGCCTTTTACTGTTACATATCTCTTAATGTAGATGACCAGTACCCTCAGCTGTTCATGTTTCAATCTTTTCTGCCTAAGGTAGTACTTTAGTTTAGGCTGCTGTTAAAACAAACAAACATATAGAATGGGTGGCTTAAACACCAAATATGAATTTCCCACGGTTCTAGAGGCTGCGAAGTCTGGTATCAAGGCACCAACCAACGTGGTGTCTGTGAGAACCCCTCTCCGGGGTGCAGACTGCTGACTTCTCATTGTGTCCTCACATGCTGGGAAGAGGCCAGCAGGCTCTCTGTGGTTCTGTATCTAAGGGCACGAATCTCATTCATCAGGGCCCTACCACGTGCCCACGTCCTAATACCATCACTTTGGGGGGCTAGTATTTCAACATATGAATTTGGGGAGAACACAAACATTCAGTCTGTCACTGGCGGTCACCCTCCAGGCAGCCCTGAGAGCTCCACCAGAGTTTGCTAGCAGGGTCTAACAAACTGCCCACACCGTGTTTATGCACAATAGAATTTGATAATCAGTGCCTCATGTCAAAGCCTAACTTCTTTCACCAGGAGATGAAGGATGGCTTTTATAGTTCTATTTGTTTTTAGTTGATGATGAACAAGTTAGCTGAAACTGCAATAGATTGATTTGGCTCACCCTGGGGTAAATCTGATATAGTCATTTTCTAGTGACAGGATGAAAGGAAGAGAAAAGATTCAGAAGGGCAGTGTTCTGTCTTGTATTCTGAAAAGATTCAGAAGAGACCTCCTACCCAGAAAACGTGGTTTCAACCTGTGTGCAGGGTGAGAGCCAGCAGTGGGGTTTTGATTATACACTTAATAGAAAAACCTGAACTGTCAGAGGGGAAAATATCAAATGCATTAAAAATGTAAAGGCACTGTCAAAAGCACTGTCAAAAATAGCTACACTGAGAATGTGGAGCATGGTTCTGCGACCACGTATAAAAACTGCAGAATTTTCCAAGATAAAAGCAAAGAACAAACAGCCATCTCATAGACCTACCACTGTCTTGCCCACATCAGCTGTACTTACACCATCTTCCTTTCCTTTCATTTTCCCTTCTATACTGTGACTGCCCTCCAACCTGAATGACTTTGTTCATCTTCTCATAGCACAACCCTTCACTCAAGGTAAAAAACCAGGGTCCTGAATCTTTGAATATCCATGTCCTTCCTATGAGTGAGGGAGAAGTGAGAGATGTCAGAATTTGCTTGGACCATCAAAGGGTAAACTTATTAGGACTTTTGTCTAAGAGGAAAATTGCCACGCAAATGAAATTGCAATTCATGAATTGGGTCAAACTCAAATAACAGTGAATTTGTGTAGTGATTAATACTAATAATAAAGAACTGTGGCATCAGTGTTTATTAATTAAGACCAGGGTGATGTCTAACTACATTCAGTTCTTTTTGCTTTCTCTTAGCTCACTCCCATGCACGCAGCCACAGCCTCTCGGTAATAAACCATTATGACCTGATCCTCAGTACAGTGCCTTTCCTTTAAGTGTCTAGATGTTTGTTATTATTTATATTTGCATTTATTTATGTTTATACATTTGGTATGCTCTTGAGGGTTTTGGGGTTTTTTTGTTTTTTGGGATTAATTTTGCAGTAGGCAGAAGGCCATGCCAAATTCTCCAAGCAGTCATTCTGCCCTGGTATTTAAATAATAATGAAAGAAGTTTTAATTTCTCAAAAGAATGCCACTGTCCTCCACTTTTTATGTAATATAATTATTGTTTGTTGTAATCCAAGACAGAAGGAACAGTAGTTACACATTATTTGGAGGCCCCCGTGACATAGCAATAACCACAGCTCCGGGGTCCTCTTGAGCTGATGGTTTTTGTAGGACAGCACAAGTCCCTGTGTGCCAAGTGTGCCCACAGGTTAATGGTCAGTAAACCCAGGCATGTCATATTTGTCACTGAGAGGTATTTAGGTGTCAGTTTATCTACACATACAATGATTTTGGTTACTACAGCATTTTATATTTTCTTCTCTCTATTTGGCTTTTTTATCATGTGGACTATAAGTAAAACATACTGCAAAGCAAAGCGAGAGTTCATGTATGGTGGCAAAGTGAATCTGCAGAACATAAACTCTTCTGTAAATATCATGTGTGTGACATGTGTGATGTGCATGGGTCAAGTTAGTGCCCGGAGCCTGTCTTCGTGCCCTAGGCCAGCCATTTTGCAGCTCCTCATTCCCAAAGGTAGCCAGTCTTTTTACTTCTGTCCCCAGATTCTAGCTTTTCATGTATTTGGAATTTATATAAATGAATCATACAGTACATATTCTCTTTTCCCTTTTCTCTTCCATGAAATGTTATATTTATGAGGTCATAAATATTCTTTTGTATTACTGTAGTTCATTTTATTACTGCATTTTGTTTTCAAAATGTAGCAAAATATATTTATCTAATTTCTTATTAATGGACATTTGTAGTTTTTTTTCCAAATTGAGGTTATTATAAGTAAGACTACTCTACACATCCTTGTCCATTTCCCTTGGTGCACATTTGCACACATTTCCATTTGGTGTAAGACAGGAGTAAAACGTGGAATGCTGGGCCACAGGGCATCTATATCTGCATCTGTGGTGGACGATGCCACACCGTTTCCTGCAGTGGCTATACAAATTTGCATTCCCACAGTATGTGATCTATATTTGACATTGTCTCTCTTTTCCATGTGAGCCCATTTGATGGTTATCAGTTTTCTGCATTTCCCTTTGACTTTTGTGTGACTTCTTTTCCAAAAGGGTTTTCATTTGTATCTTGAGGCACAGATATAAACATATTTACTCTGTACTAATGGGTAAGTGATACTGGAGATACATATTTTTATATTTCAAGACATAAAGGCAAATGTTCTGGCAACTACTATTTATTTCCATAGATTTGAAGACACTGTGTAATCTATGTCACATAAGCATTTGGGTATTTTTGCATTCCACATTCAAATGATAATTTGTCGGGCACTTTTTTCATAATGGAAAATAGTTTTTAAAGTTCAAAACTAAATATTGTGCACTGAGAAATATGTTCCTCTTTTCTCACCATCATTCTTTTCCTCCCAAGTTTT
>PVKM010028041.1:0-18489 GCA_004027735.1 Carollia perspicillata
AAAAAAAAAGCAGATTAAGGAATGTAGAAGAGATAAAATTGTAAAGAAAGGAAGAAGGTATAAAACAAGAAAGAAGGGAAGAGAAATAAAAGCATTGAGAGATAAAAAATGAGAATTAAAAAAGAAAAATTTTCTTTAGAAAACTCAAACACACACACACACACCAGGAAAAAAAGGAAAAAAAAGAAAAGAAAAACTCCTCTTGCTGGTTTCAAACTGGTCAAACCGGTTTTTCTGTTCTTGCTGGCTGCAGCAGTCTGAGGGGCGGATTTATAGATGTGGTCTCTGGGTCCCCGGGTCCTGGGGTCCCCAGGTCTCCAACCACCTGCACACTCACTCCAGGCTTATTGGAGCTATCTCCCGGTCTCCAGCCATGTGTGCACTCATTCTGGGTTTACCAGGTGCGGGCCCCTGGTCACCCAAGGTGCACCCTCTCTCTCCAGGTCTTGGTGTGGTCCCTGGGTGCTCCACAAAGCTCTCTCACCCCGGGTTGGGTTGCGGGCATGCCCAGCAGAGCCCCCTCTGGTTGCATGGCTGGGGTGCACACTCTTTCAAGCGCTCTACGTGGGTGCTCACAGCCCCTGTGTGTTTGCTGCTCAGTCCTTGAAATTGCTCTCTTGAAATTTCAAGCAACCAGGCTTCTCCTAGTGCTGCTCAAATCCTGCCTGGTCAGGGAGGGAGCGCTGACCCAGCTCCCTGTGGTCCGCCCAACAGGCGGGGGGCTGCAGCTTCCCTGATGCCCACGCTGATCTCTAGGCCTTTATTGTCCCAAAGTAGTCCCCGTATCACCTGGTTTTTCAATGTTGCTACAATTTCTGACCTCCTATTTTCATATATGTTGTGGTACTGGTGGCTCTCTGCTCTGCTCCTCCATAGATTGGCCAGGTTTCTCTCCCGTGTGTAGTGGGAAGTGGAATCTGCCCCCTCTTACCAATCTGCCATCTTCTCTCAGCCTACTTTTTTTTCTTAATAAAAAGGAGCATGGTGAAATGAGTCACTGTGGTAGTAAACATTAAAAACTGCAGCTTTCAGGCTTCGACTTAAACAGCCTTAGGGAGGTGTGCTCACATACTAATTTATTTACTTATTCATCCTTTTTTCAGAAATATTTATCAAGTCTTTAATATGTCTCTGTCATTTCTGGATGCTAGGGATAATGAGTACAACCCAGATGTCACATGAGACCAAATTTTTTATTCTAAAACCTCTGGGAAATCTAATGTCTTTTACAGGCTTTGCCTTTACTGGAGACTCAGAACTGAAACCTTAGTTTACTCTCTCTGTTACTATGACATTACTATTCACTCCACATTAACCTGACTTTACTTTCCAGGAAATTCTTACTGAGAAGAATTTCTGTTTCATGAACTTTCTGAAATCCCCTTATTTCAATAGTAGACTATCCAAATAGCCTTTATTAAGGTAAACAAATGCCTTCTGAGAACAATAGATTATTCAACTGGGTTTATCAAAGGACTGTTTATTCTTCAAGGCTCCCTTCAAACCCCTGTTCTCGCTCTGTCTGCCAATCCTAAACTCTACTTAATTCTACTCACACACGGAATGACCCACCTTTAAACCAGATCCTTATAAATATCTTTCCTTCGTACTTTCTTTTTTAAGATGGTACAAAGACTCTGTCAAGGGAATTATCTCCTTTATTCAAATAGGCAATAAACTTGGCTTCACTTAATCTATGTCTTTTGGGGAGTTGGCAGTCTACAGAGATTACATCCTCAAGGTCATTTTGGCTTCATTATTTTTATTTCATTGAACTTTTGTGTATAACCATCTATTCCCTTCTCTTGTCTTTATTCTGTCTAAGACAGAATCATCTCCTTTCCTGTTTTCCAAAATTCCCCATCTTTATAAAACAATATAACCACACTGTGATCAATAAACCAACTATAACCACAAAATCCCCATTTTTTAAAAGATTTTATTTATTTATTTATCTTTAGAGGGGAAGGGTTAGGGAGAGAAATATCAATGTATGGTTGCCTCTTGTGTGTCCCCTGCTGGGAACTGGCCTGCAACCTAGGCATGTGCCCTGACTGGGAATCAAACCACAATCATTTAGTTCACAGGCCTGCGCTCAATCCACTGAGCTACACCAGCCAGGGACACAAAATCCCCATTTTTATAAAACATTTTTGTGTTGACCACAAATAAAAAATTTGGGGGCATAACGGTGCGTATGTATCAGTAATAATAACTCAGAATTGAGTATGCAACATTCTTGTTCTTGAGAGTTCTTCAACTTCTCCACCTTCTAGACCAATGTTACTCAAAGTGTGGTCTGTTATCAGTCCACCAGGAGGTAAGTACTGAAACGGAGAGTAAGCATTTACAAACACTGATTTGTGAGGATTGAAAATTACTTCTTCCCCCCCAAAACCCTCAAAGCCGTAAAGTAAAAGACTGGTCCTTCACCACAGGTGGTTTGAGAGCCATTCTCCAGAACCTTAAGTTTTCAGCTTAGTGCCATCTCTTAAATGCCCCAGAGAAATTCGGTTCTCCTCATTACCTTATGTAGAGCAACTTATTTTCCATTCCTCTGTGCTGGGTACAGCTTTGAACATGTGCAGATACATTAAAGGCATTCTGTTAAACAGTGGGATGTGTACTCCAGGCCTGCCGTGTAACAGCACAAAAGAACTGAAAGAAGTTTTGCAACTTCAGTAATTTCTTGCTTCTGCAAAAGTGTCTTGGAAGTGAATACATCAAACGTCTTTCATCTCATAGAAATATGATGGTTTTCTTAATGGGTAGAAGTTGGTACAGTCAACATAGTGTTTATCTTCTTTTTTAAATTTTAAATTTTTACTTATTGATGAGAGAGAGAGACAGAGACAGAGGGAGAGAAGAGAGGGAGACTGATTTGTTGTTCCACCCATTTATGGATTCATCGGTCGATTCTCGAGTGTGCCCCGACCAGGGATCAAACCTGCAACTGTGGCGCATGGGGATAACATTTTAACAGTTGCTTTAACTGAGCTACCTGGCCAGGGCTCAGTGTAGTTTTTAAATAGTACTTTTTGTCTCATCACTCCATAATGAATTAGATATTGTCCTTGGCCCTAAAGAACTCACCACTTTGTAAAGAAGTAGATGTGTAAATATATTATAGCAACACTGCAAGACGAGTGCAGAGAGAGCTCCAGGGTGTCGGAGGAACGCTGAGGGTGGAGGGCTATGTGTGCCCGGGGATGCAGGGGGTCCACTGCTGCACATCACTGAAGAACGCTGAGTGAACGAAACAGGGGATGGAATCTGGAGTGCACGTATGTCCTGAAGGTAAAATAGAATTCACGCTGTCTCCCGTCTTTTCGTAGTTGGAGTTCGCCCTTTGATAGTGTCATATGCCGTGGAGGTAATACTAAGAGTGGAATGATGACAGGAGGTTTGTGGTTATTAGAAACTAAGTAGCTTTTAATTGAATATCTAACAGATGGGGAATAATTGACTCATTTACTTTCTTTTCACAATGAGTTAATTCATAGGCAAATCTCAAGTGATCAGATGGTTTGTTTTATCTAGCCTTCTGCTAAAGATTTAATATTTTTATCTGACTCAACTCTCTTATTTCCTGGCTCAATTTAATGATTAACATGGCACAGAAGGAACAATTTCTTGTTTATTAAAATCTTATTTGCTACAGATTACAAACAGAATCTATTTTAAAGCCATTACTAAATAAAGTCTGTAGTAATTAACTAACATTGAACAACCATCTTATAAAACTCTAAAGATAAGTTTAATAGAGAATTTTAATTGAAAACATGATCACAAGAATAAACAAAATCAGCTACTAATATTTTCTCATTTAAAACAACTTTTTTTTTAATCTTGTGGGTTTTATTTTATTTTATTTATTTATCTTTAGAGGAGAAGGGGAGGAGAGAGGGAGAGAAATATCACTGTATGGTTGCCTCTTGTGTGTCCACTGCTGGGAACTGGCCTGCAACCCAGGCATGTGCCCTGACTGGGAATCGAACCGCGATCTTTTGGTTCGCAGGCCCACGCTCAATCCACTGAGCTACACCAGCCAGGGCTTAAAACAACTTTTTGATGTTGAATAATATCAGGTAACTCGCTTTGCCAATAATAGCCTATGACATTTCCTTTTAAATCACATGAGCAAAGCAGTGTATTTCTGTCCAGAACAATCAGGAGATCTAGCCATGGTGGTTCTGATAGCTCAGTTACAACTATCAATATCTTGCAGATGTTCAGCTGACCCTTACCTAGTGCTTATGACTGTAGCACTCATTTATGAGAGTAAGTATAAAGCATTTGACCACAATCAGGATCTTCAAACTGTTCCCATGGAACTGGGCTTTCCCATGGAAGAAATACCGTGGGAGTGATGTCCAATGGCACAAATATTCACAATCTCCCATTAAAATATATAAGTATTTATTTCTAAAATTATCCATTTCACTGTAGAAAGATTAAAAACACAGAGAAGCAAAAAGATCAATAATATCACTATTCAGATATAGAGAGTCAATATTTGGTATGTATCTTTTCTGATCTGTCTCTATCACATATTGTGTATGTGAATATCAGGGAAGGGATGCAAATATTTAGGTATACTGTTCTTTAATGTGCTTGCTTTCTTTTCTTTTAATGATTTTTTTGTATTTTATTCATTACCATTTAGTCCCTTTATATCCTCCTCCCCAATGCAATTACCACTCTGTTGTCCGTGTCCATAGTTCTTGTCCCTTTTTGCTCAATCCTTCCATCCCCCAATCATGCCCCCTGCCTTAAGCTGTCATCCTGCTCTCTATCTATGAGTCTGTTTCTATTTTCCTTGTTAGTTCAGTTTGTCCATTAGATTCCACATATGAGTGAAATCATATGGTATTATTATTTCGCTGACTGGCTTATTTCACTTAGCGTAATTTTCCCCAGGTGCATCCGTACTGTTGCGAAGCATAAAATTTTCTTCTTTTTTAATGGCTGAGTAGTATTCAATTGTGTAAATGTCCTACAGTTGTCCATTCATCTACTGGTGGACCCTTGAGCTGCTTCCCTATCTTGGTGATTGTAAGTAGTGCTGCAATGAACATAAGGGTGCTTATGTTCCTCCAAATTAGTGTTTTGGGTTCCTTTAGATATACATACTCCCAGAAGTGAGGCCACTGGGTCAAAGGGCAGGTCCAGTTTTAATTTTTTGAGGTATCTCCATATTGCTTCCCACAGTGGCTGCATCTGTCTGCATTTCCACAGTGCAAAAGGGTTCCCTTTTCTCCACATCCTCACCAGCAGTTGCTGTATGTTGACTTATTGATGGTAGCCATTCTAACAAGTGTGAGACGATATCTCATGGTGACTTTAATTTGCATTTCTCTGATGAGTAGTAACATTGAGCATCCTTTTATATGTTTACCAGCCATCTGTATGTCTTCTTTGGAGGTGTCTATTCAGTTGCTTTGCCCATTTTTAATTGTTCATTTTTTTTTGGTGTTGAGTGTTGTAAGTTCTTTATAAACTCTAGATATTAACATCTTATCAGAGGTATTGATACATATGTTTTCCCATTCTGTGGTTGTTTTTATTTTGTTGATGCTTTCCTTTGCTGTGCAATAATGTTTTAGTTCAATGTAGTCCCATTTGTTTATTTTTTTCTTTTGTTTCCCTTGCCTGGGGAGATATGTCAGATAAAATATTGCCACAAAAAATGTCTGAGATTTTGCTGCCTATGTTTTCTTCTAGGATTTTTATAGTTTTGGGTCTAATATTTAAGTCTTGTACCCATTTTGAATTTATTCTTGTGTGTGGTGTAAGAAGGTGGTCTAGTGTCATTTTTCTGCACATATCTGTCCAATTTTCCCAACACCATTTATTGAATGAACTAATATTAGCCCATTGTATATACTTGCTTCTTCTGTTGAATATTAATTGATTATAAAGGTGTGGGTCTATTTCTGGGCTTTCTATGCTGTTCTGTTGATCTGTGTCTATTTTTCTGCCAGTACCAGGCTATTTTGATTATTATGGTCTTATAGCATGTTTTGATATTAGGTAGCATGATTCCTCCAATTTTGTTCTTCTTTGCTATGCAGGGCCTTTTATGGTTTCATATAAATTTTTGAAATATTTGTCCTAGTTCTGTGAAATACTCATTGGAATCTTGATAGGGATTGTATAGATTGCTTTGAGTAGTATGGACATTTTAATGATGTTAATTCTTCCTATCCATGAACCTCGTATGTGCTTCCACATATTTGTATCTTCTTCAATTTCTTTCTTTAGTATCTTATAATTTTATGAGTACAGGTCTTTTACATTTTTGGTTAGGTTTATTCCTAGATATTTTATTCTTTTTTGAAGCAATTCTGAATAGGATTGTTTTCTTAATTTCCCTTTTTGTTAGTTCATGATTGGCATACAAAAATGCAACAGATTCCTGGATATTAATATGTATCCTGCTACTCTGCTGAATTCATTTATCAGTTCTAGTAGTTTCTTGTTGAAATCTTTGGGTTCTCTATGTATAGCATCATGTCCTCTGCAAATAAAGACAGTTTTACTTCCTCCTTTCTAATTTGGATGCCTTCTATTTTTTTCTTCTTGTCTGATTTCTGTGGCTAGTATGTCAAGTACTATGTTGAATAAGACACGTGAAAGCAGACATCCTTGTCTGGTTACCAATTATAAGAATATTTTTAGTTTTTGCTTGTTGTATATGATACTGGCAGTGGGTTTGTCATATATAACCTTTATTATGCTTAATTATGTTCCCTTTACTCCCACTACTGCTGAGAGTTTTTATCATAAATGGGTGCTTGGTTACTTTCAAATGCTTTTTCTTCATTTGTTGATATGATCATCTGTTTTTATCCTTCATTTTTTTTAATGTTATGAATTACATTTATTCATTTTTTAATGTTGTCCTAACCTTGTATTCCTAGAGTAAATCCCACTTGATCATGGTGTATGATCTTTTTGATGCATTGCTATGTTCAGTTTGCTAATATTTTGTAGAGGTTTTTAGTGCTTATGTTCACCAGGGATATTGGCCTATAATTTTCTTCTTCTTTTTCTTTTAAGTGTCTTTATCTGGTTTTGGAATTAGAAAAATGCTGGCCTCATAAAATGAGTTGGGGATCCTTCCCTCTTCTTGAATTTTTTTGAAATAGTTAGAAAAGGAGAGATGTTAGTTCTTGGAATGTTTGGTAAAATTCACCTCTGAAGCCATCCAGTCCAGGGCTTTTGTTTGTTGGGGTTTTTGGACTACTGCTTCAATTTCACTAGGTGTAATCAATCTATTCAGTTACTCTAGTTCTCCCAGATTTAGTTTTGGAAGATTGTATGTTCCTAGGAATTTCATAATTTCATCCAGGTTGTCCAGTTTGTTGGTATATATTTCATAACATCTCTTTATAATCCTTTATATTTCTTTGGTGTCAGTTGTTATTTCCCCTCTTTCATTTCTATTTTATTTATTGGGGTTGTCTCTTTTTTTCTTGATGAGTCTGGTTGTAGGTTTGTTAACTTTTAAAAATCTTTTCAGAGAACCAACTCTTGAGTTCATAGATACTTTGTACCATTTTTTAGACTCTATTTTGCTTATTTCTGCTCTGGTATTTATTTCCTGATATCTCCTCATTTTAAGCTTATTTTTTTTGCTCTTTTTTCAAGTTCCTTTAAGTGTAAAGTTAGATTATTTGAGTTTTTTCTTTCTTTCTTTTTTTTTTTTCAGATAGACCTGTAATGCTATGAATTTCCCTCTTGGAATTGCTTTCTCAGTGTCTCACAGATTTTGGATTATTGTGTCCTAATTTTCATTTGTTTCAAAGGTTTTTTAAAATTTCTTCCTTGATTTCATTGCTGACCCATTCATTGTTTAATAACATTATTTAGCTTCCATGTCTATATGTGTTTTTCAGTGTTCTTGTAATTGATTTCTAGTTTTATGGTATTGTGGTCAGAGAGGATGCCTGGTATGATCTCAATCTTCTTAAATTATTGAGACTTGTTTTGTGTCCCAACATGTGGTCTATCCTAGAAAACTTTCCATTTGCATTTGAAAAGAACATATATTCTGCTGCTTTCAGGTGGAACTTCTCTGAAGATGTCAATTAAATCCAGTTGAGCTAGTGTGATATTTAAGGCTTGTCTGCTTTTTGATTTTCTGTGTAGAAGATCTATCCACTGAAGTAAAAAATCCCCAACTATGTTAAAATCCCCAACTATGACTGTATTTCTGTGGATCTCTCCTTTTATGTCCATCAAGATTTGCTTCACATATTTAGGTGCTCCTGTGTTGGGTTCATAAGTGTTTACTAGGGTTATATCCTCTTGGATTGTTCCCTTTATTATTATGTAGTGCCCTTCTTTGTCTCTTAGTATAGCCTTGGCTTTAAAGTCGATTTGTCTGATATAAGTACTGCTACTCTAGCTTTTATTCCTTTCCATTTGCATGAAATATCTTTTTCCATTCCTTTACATTTAGTCTGTGTGTGTCTTTCAATCTGAGGAGGGTCTTTTGGAGGCAGCATATAGATGGGTATTATTTTCTTATACATTCAGCTACTCTGAGTCTTTTGGTTGGAGCATTTAAGCTATTTACACTTAAGGTGATTATCGATAGATACATATATAGTGCCATTTTATTATTAGAGTATTTTCCCCTGTTTTTTTTTTTTCTCTCTCTTTCTTTTTCTTCAACTGAAAGCAAACCCTTTAACATTGTTGCAGTACTGGTTTGGTGTTAACCAACTCTTTTAGCTTTTCCTTGTCCAGAAAGCTCCTTATTTCTCCTTCAATTTTAAATGACAGCCTTGCTGGGTAAAGTAGCCTCTGTTGTAGGTCCTTGTTTTTGAATATTTCATGCCATTCCCTTCTGGCCTGAAATGTTTCTATTGATAAATCAGATGCCAGTCTAATTGGTGCTCCCGTGTAGATAACTATCTGCTTTTCTTTTGTAGCTTTTAGGGTTCTCTCCTTGTCTTTAAGCCTTGTCATTTTAATTATAATGTGTCTTGGTGTAGGCCTGTTTGGGTCCAACTTTTATAGGACTCTCTGAGCTTCCTGGATTTGTGTGTCTTTTCCTTCCCCAGATTAGGGAAGTTTACAGTCATTATTTCCTCAAATAGTATAGTTTCTCAATCCCTTGCTCACTTTCTTCTCCTTCTGGTATTCCCATGATGTGGATGTTGTTATGCTTTATGTTGTTCCAAATGTTCTTAAGTTCTTCTCATTTTTGTAAAATTCTTTTTTCTTTTTTCTTCTTTGCCCAGGTATTTTTTCCTACGGTATCTTCCAAATCACTGATTTGATCCTCAGCTTCATCTAACCTACTGTTTATTCCTTCTAGTGTATTATTTTTTTAAAGTATTGTATTATTTATTTCTGACCGGTCCTTTTTAATAGTTTCTTTGTCTCTTTTCATGCTTTTAAGTATCCATGAAACATTCCTCTAAATTCTATCTGATAAATTGCTTGCTTCAATTTCATCTAGTTCTTCTGGAGAATTCTCTTGTTCTTTCACTTGGGGTCTGTTTCTTTGTCTTCCCTTTTCAATTGCTTCTTTGTATTTGTTGCTATGTATTAGGTAGATCTGCAAAAACTCTGGTGTAAACCTTTGTCAGATACTGCTGTGACTGGCCCTAGGCAACATGTTTGGAGCTATCAGCGATCCACAGCATGTGACTCCCTCTGCTGGGCCTGTTTGTGTGCAGAAAGAACCAGGCTATGCACTAAGGCCAGCTTTTACCAGCACCAGGCCCAGGGGAAGGGGAAGTGAAGTTTCAGAGCTCTCAGGGATCTGCTTTGGTTGTGAAGCTAATTACTGACATAGCATCCAGCTGTACTAGGCAGCCCAGCTTAAGCTCCACAGGGTAGGCAGAGTAATTCCTGCAGGTGGGGCTATTGCTTCCACTCAGGCTGATGCTACTTGCAGGGAAGTGCTCTGCTGGAGAAAATGGCTTCTGCAATATTGGGAATGACATAGCACAGCTGTTCCTTCAGATCTCTCCCCAGAGACACCAGCCCCAGACTCTCCTCAAGCATCTCTATTCCACTCTGCCTTCCTTCTGCCAGAGCCCATGGTAAGTGCCTACAAACAAAATTTTGTGCATCGACCCTTTAAGAAGCTTTCTGTGTCCCAAGTCATCTCTCCCTAGTGGATAGAAACTGTGCTACTTTTCACAGTTGGATGTTATCTGGGTACCTTTCCCAGCTCTGATGCTATAGGTAGCGGAGCCCAGTTTTAAGTCCCACACTTCTTAGGGGGAACTCCCTGGCCACTGAATATCCCTCAGGCATTTCAGCTGCTGCCCATGGGAGCCTAGCCAGCCCTCTTGTGCCTCCTCCACACTGCCTACAGTCACACTGTGGTGACATGGTTTCCTCTGTCTGTCCTCAGTTATAAGGCTAACTCTTTTAATTTTATTGTTATTAAGCCATTTTGTGTGCTCAAAATGCTATATATTGCTGTTGAGATTAAATCAGGAAATGTAGCTTGACCTTAGAGTCAAAAGCCTTCCTACTATTTTTCTTCCCTAGAATTAAATTTCCCCCAGGGGTCAGACCACATATCACATAAAGAAGACAAGAGAACTTATCATTATAACCTGTGGTTTAATTAATATGCCTCAGCACCACCATTTTAGATTCTTATACATTATTTCATTCTGGGGTTATTTTAGTGAGAATCTTTTGATTTCAGAGACCAAAATTTTGCTTGAGGATCCTTAATAAAAAGATGTTTATTGTAGTGATGTATGTGGACTGGAACTGGAAATAGAAAGAAGTCTCAGCCCTAGACTAGCTACTTCTCCTTGTGCGTCTATTTCATTCCCTCTCTCGCTCGCTCTTTAAGAACGGTCATCCTCTACTTCCTCATAACTCTTGTTTCTGCTCTACAGTGTCTTTCCCTGTCCTTATTAATGCATCACGACAGCCCTCAGTCTTTCTGGCTCCTGTCTCTGGAAGCACCTGCTCTAGGCTCTTGGTTTCCTGTTGTCCCCTCTTCTCATCTGATGCCGGACCGACGAGACTTCTGTTCAGAGTCCGTTGATCACTCACTGTTGGCGTGGCTCAGTTATTGGTCCATTCAACTCTGGCAGCATGAGGTCTGGTTTCTCTAGTACAAAAAGTTGGTGTTGCTGCCCCAGAAGGACTGCAGAAGGCTGTAAGGTTAAGGCATGCGATGATCAACACTTCTGGTGTAAATATCAGGTTTCTGATAATTCCCAGAAGCAAAATTCCTGACTCAAAGAGCATACACATTTCAAAAGCCTTTGGTGTATATTGCCAAATCCATCCCTAGAAATGTGGTGTTAATTTACATTCTTACCAGCACAATTAGTGTTAACTTTTCCCTGCACTTTCATTAACATTGCATATTTTACTGTCATCATTTCAAATCCAGGTTTGTTATTTTTGAATATTTGAGAGATAAATTTATTAGGTAGATAACTATGAATCATAACCTAAATTTCATTTTGCCAATATTACCTACTCCTTTAAAAATGGCAAAATATATCTGAAATACACCAAGAAATGCCTTTCCCTATTTAGCAGTGTTTATGGACCATTTTATTTTTTATTCTGTGATACCTTTGTTCATAATTTTTACTAGTAAATTGTTTGTATTTTTCCCAGTGATTCATATTTTTTATGTGTTAAGTAATCTAATTCTTGCTAAATTAAGAGGGCAGGGGAGAGTAATGGGGGGAAAATGGGGACAACTGTAATTGAACAACAATAAAAAAGTAGGCAGATGCATTTTCCTAGCTTGTTGCTTATATTTTCTTTTCTTTGTTGTCTTTATTGAAAAAGTCCTTGATTTTAGTTAGTATATTTACTAACCTTTTGTTTTATGGTTATCTGTTTAATCTCTCCATGGTCTATACTTTGAGAAACAGCTTGATAATTGCTTTGATAGTTAAGTTTAAAATGCCCATATCAACACAGTAATTCTACTCCTAGGTATATGCTCCAGAGAAGTTTTTGGATTTGTGTAACTGTTCATATGAGTATATATAAATAAATGTGTATAATGTTCATAAGTGGAATTTTTGACAGTGGTAGGTTGGGAACAATTTAAATGTTTATCAAAAAATGAATAAGTTGTTGAAAATTGTGAAGTTATCCAATGGAATTCTAGGCAGCCATAAAAAACAAATGAATTGCAATTATATTTTAGCTTTAAAATTTTTTTAATTGAATTTATTATTGTGACATTGGTTAATAAAATTACGGAAGTTTCAGGTGTACAATTCTATAGTACCTCATCTGTATATTGTATTGTGTGTTCACTACCCAAAGTCAAGTCTTCTTCCATCACTATTTCTTCCTCTTTACCTTCTTCCTACCCTCACCCCCCTTTCCTTCTGGTAATCGCCATACTGTTGTCTGGGTCTATGAGTATTTTTTCTTTGGTTAATTTCTTAACCTTTTTCACCCAGCCCATCAACCCTCCTCCCCTCTGACAGCTGTCAGTCTTTTCTCTGTAGCTATGAGTCTGTTTTTATTTTGTTCATTTTGTTCATTAGGGTACACATATAAGTGATATCAAATGATACCTGTCTTTCTCTGACTGGCTTATTTCACTTAGCATAGTGTTCTCAAGGTCCATCCATGCTGTCACAAAGGGTATGATTTCCTTCTTTTTTATGGCCAAGTAGTATTTCATTCTGTAAATGTACCATAGCTTTTTTATCTACTCATTTACTGATGGGTGGGCACTTGGCTGGTTCCAAGTCTTAGCTGTTGTAAATAATGCTGCAATGAACATAGGGATGCATATATTCTTTCAAATTAGTGTTTTGAGTATCTTTGGATATTTCCCAGAACTGGAATTGTTGGGTCATAAAGCAGTTTCATTTTTGATTTTCAGAGGTAACTCCATACTGCTTTCCACAGTGGCTGTACCAGTCTGCATTCCCACCAACAGTGCATGATGGGACTTTTCTCCACATCCTTGTCAGCACTTGTTGTTTACTGATTTTACTAAAAGTTTTTGCACAGCAAAGGAAACCATCAATAAAATGAAAAGACAACCCACTGAATGGGAGAACATATTTGTCAATGATACATTTGTTAAGGGGTTAATATAAAAAATTTAGAAATAATTTATAAAATTCAACACCACAAAAGTGATTTAATTAAAAAGTGGGTGGAGGACCTGAATAGACACTTCTCCAAAGAAGATATAATGATGGCCAATTGGCATGTTAAAAGATGCTCAATGTCACTAATCATTACAGAAATGCAAGTAAAAACCATAATGAGATGTCGCTTCATACCTGTCAAAATGGCTATGTTTTAGTTTTCTATAGTTGTATAATGAACCACCTCAAAACTTAAGGGCTTAAAGCAAAAATGATCTATCATTTTTTATAATTCTTTGGGTTGGCTGACTGTTCATCTGCTAAGTTTTTCTGGGCTCACCCGTGAGGCTACACATAGTTGGCAGGTCAGTGTGGACTGCCAGCTGGGACAGCTGGACCTCTCTTCCCATGTGCCTAGATTTTTTCAGGATTAGTGGTCTCAGGGTAGCCTTAAGAATGTCCAATAGGAGATGCAAACCAATAAAGTTTCACAACATCGGTTCTGCCACATTCTATTGATCAAAAGAGTCAGTAGACAGCCCCAGGTAAGGGGTAAGAAAATAGGCTCCATCGCTGGATGAGATGTGTAACAAAGTGACATAGGATGTGGGAATGGACAAAAGGAGGCATGATTCAGTTGGAGCCATTATTTTAACCAGGTGCTACAATAATCTTTGAGTATTTTTTTATCATACTGTTGTTACCTTCTCAACTCTGCCCAAAGTTTCCGTAACTACTAAATATGGCTATCCCTAAATGCAAGAGGTTGTTTATTTTTTTAATATGGAATCTCTGAGTTTAGGAATGGTGTCTTCCAGTAATTCCTAGATCTGAACACTCTTTAAAAATCCTTATAGGCTGTACTTTGTATCTGCCTGGCCTGTTTTCTAAGATCTCAATAGTCCCTGTGATGGTTGGTCTGAAGTGTTAACTTGTCTAGACCATGGTACCCAAGTATTTGGCCAAACATATCTAGATGTTGAGGTGAAGCTGTTTTTTCAGTTGAGATGAACATTTAAATCAGTAGACCTTGAGTAGACTATCCTCCATAACATGGGTGGGCCTCACCCAATCAGTTAAGGGTTTAGGAAGGAACCTGACCTTCCTGGAAGAATGGATGTCTTTGGGCTGGAGCTGCAAGTTCCTTAGCTTCCGATTGGCCTGTTTCTCTGAAGAACCCTGCCTAATATATGCTCCTTAGAGACAAGGCTTTCTCATTTCAGGTTAATGTTCTTGCCTTTATATATGTTGCTGTCATTCTCTCTCTTCTCCTGTGCTGACAGTCTAAGTGGTCCATATTTTTTCCAGCTGCTCCAGTTCTCTCTGTTCTCTTTGCAAATTTGATTGCTAGAGGCAGTTTCCAGGCACACGCCCATTTAATTTACTTTTTAACATCTGGTCTGCAATAATTATATGGAGTTGTTTCTTTCTTTATAGCACCCCCACCAAATAACCTACTCTTTTTATAAGGAATCTCATTCTTTTTTATCTATTTATTAATAAACTGACCAGTTTTTTCACTGTAGAAAGGTATCATTTGTATCTTGAATTCTAAATTCAGCTGGAAAGAGCTACTTTTCCTAAATTACCTGACAAAACTGCATGAGGAGACCTGCCTGGAATGTGGATGCAATCCTGGAGGTGAAGCAGCCATGGTGAGATCATGACAAAGAAAACCAAACTCTAAGGTTGGGGTGACAGGAAGATAAAACTTTCTTGCATCTGTAACAGCATTGTTGAGCCTTGAACTGCCTACCTGCATATTTTTAGTTATTTGGAAAAAAATAAGTGTTTTTACTTAAACTATTTCAGTTAGGCTTTTCTCTGGAAGGCATTCTAATAAAATCTTAGCTGATCTAAAAAGTGTTGAGGAATCAATCAGACTTTGAACAAATAAAAGAAAAATCTAAACCAAACACTTCTGTGGTATTCTTAATATTTACATTTCTGAAACCTTTTAAATTATTCACAAAGTTTAATCTCTATTATCTCTTTTGATCTTAATAACAGTTTTGGGAAGAGAAAATAGTTTTTATTATTTTCAGTTGAAAGATAAGAAGTATTAGACCCAGAAAATCATGATTTTTTAAAAAAAAACCTGGTATGTTCATGCAGTGATCAGAACCCTGGCTTCTCAATGATTTTATTTAACTGAATAAAGCCCCTGGCACATGGTAGGTGCTCAATAAATAAATTAATTAATGGTGTATATAAAACATTTAGCTCAGAACCTGGCATATGTTATGTGTTAAATGGAATTTAGTAACAACAATGAAAACAACACGTTAGCTTCTTGCCTCGGGACCTATAGAATCCCATGAATTTAATCGTTCTTCAGCACAGACCTAAAACCTAGCTTCTCATGCGTCAGTGGTAACTACACAGGCATCCTTTACCAAGTCATAACAGAAATGAACTTATTCATTATGCTAAAGAGAGCGGTGACCAAACATGCAAAGCCTAGATGTGGAATTTTAACAATTTGACTTAAAAATAGTCATTAATGAAAAGTGCTGGATTAGTTAATCCCACCTACCCACGATAAGTGTTTAAGAAGTGATTGTCAGAACAGAACATGGAAACGACGGTGGCTGGCTGCTTAGCTGAGCTGATGGGCATTCTGCAGTAAAAGACAAAGATGTTGGATATGACTTCCTTGTGATAATGTCTGTATGAAAATAACTATTATTTATCAAGCTATGCTATAAAGATGCACAGTAATCTTACAAGGCCACTGTCACACCCTGACAGGTAAGGAAACCCAGAGTGCATGGACCGTGGGGTCAGCTCTTACCCTTAGCAAGTGATCAGCAGGGTGAGACGACGGGGAGAATGGGCTCAGTGACAGTTCGCCCTAGACCCTGTAGAGGCAGTTCATGGCTCATACCCCGTTCTGCCAATGAGCCAGTTTTGGTATCTTAGTGTAAGGCAGGCAAGGACTTCGTAGTATTTGCTGGAGAAAGCATTGACTGTAGAGTAGGTCAGGTGTAGACTCAGTCTGTACGCTAAAAGCATTATGCAGGCGTTACAACAATTTCAACCACAGAACACGCAGTGCAAGTCTTTCATACAAACTGTTTTACCTGATGACATTCAAAACTGCGACCCTTCCCTGACTTTGTCTTCAACTTTGGCTATCCTCAGCGCTGAAGAAATAAGAAATAAGGCAATTACTCAGGAAAATCTAACCAATAAATAGCCTAGGAAATTATAACTGCATAGCCTTCCTTCCAGAGTTCTCCTTAATATCAACAACAGTGTTTTACATTTGTAACGTGCTTTACAATAGACCTTGTGCCTTTTTCACAGGGAGGGGAGTAAAATGGGGAAAAGTAAATGGAGTATTGGGCCTGATGAAGAGCTAGGGTCACCATAGCTCTCCTCTTGTTTAGCAGAGTTACTCTGAGTTTATCAGTCCAGTTCTGTATCTCCTGATGTATACAATAATAATATAAAAGTAATAAAATACTTCATTCAGCTGTTAAGATGTCAAAAACAAATGTCACATTGGCAAGCCTTTAACAGTTCTATAAATGTGGAAAATTGTTCGTGTTCACCACAGGAGGATGTCACATATAAGCCGAGTGGCCCTCTGCCACACAGCTGTGATAAACCCAGTCACATGCCCAAGGAAATAAGGACATGCAGGGTGGCACAGACATTCCCACAATACAAAACCTCTCAGTCATTGTAACATAAATCGAGGACCATGACATGGCCAGCCAGACACAGTGACATGGCACATGTCTCTCAAATGACGCAGCACCCTGTTGACAATATCACAGAAAGGGCACATACATGCACACTTGTCTTACAAGTGAGGGAGTTGCGGTTAGATTAATTTAAGCAATTCACCCAAGGACTTCGCAAATGGCAGATCCAGGATGTGAGATAAGGATTTCTGTTCTGAAGAGCTGGGCATTTATTGCATCACCAGCCTACTTTCAGAAAGGGAGCAGCATGTGTCCTAAGAGGAGTCACTGGTCTCATGTATCATGTAAATCATTGTGCCCTTTGCTGACCAGAGTTTACAATGTAAGGTTCTTGCTATAGCCACTCTATACCGTCTCTAAAATACTTTGGACAGTAAAGAGTCTAACAAGCCCAGAATTTCAGAGCTTAGAGACAATCTTTATAACTCCCTTATATTAGAGAAGAATTCAGAGAGGTTACTTCACTTTCCCTAAGGTGCACAGCTGATCTGTGACAGACCTAGACAAGATCTAGGTCTTGGATGCATTGTCCTGGACTCCTTTTAGCTACTTCCCTCAGTGGTAAGCGATGTTTATAATCTCAGCTGATGAACACAGTGGGGTGAGCTGTGTCCTAGATGGGCGTGACTGGGGAGGCATGGCTCTACAATGCCTCTGTAGCGTAGTATACACATTGAATGACAAATACAAACAAAGGAGTATCACTTAGACCCTGAAGACATGATATAAGTGTCCATTGTGAAGGATTGGTTTGGCTTTTCTGTAATAATAAGAGAAGGATAAAAAGAGCCAAGAGGAAAAACCATTTTGTTGTCAAGCCAATAACTCACATGGTTCGACATTTAAAAGATTAATGCAACATTTGAAAAAGAAGTCGTAGCCTTGCATGAGGTGATCTATCGGCTAAATAGGCTCTGTGACATTTCGAAAAATCAAAAAGTAGTAATTGTCATACAAGAGGTTGTTAATGGGAGCCCAGAAGGCAGCAGCCAGACCAACACAGGAAAGCAGCATTAGCAATGTCAGTGTTTTTTATTTTCTTCTTCTGTCCTAAGATCCACACTCATTTTCTAAACTCACTTAAGATTTTGGTGGTGGCTCCTCTAAGAAGTTATGCAGGTCTGACCTGGCTGAACTGCATAGAACACTCACTCATCTTTGTAAGAAGAGCCTGAATTTCTGGTTGGTCTCTTTCACATAAAGTTGCATGCACTGTGCTATTTACCTGTGAAAAGTCAAACTTGCTACTTTTCGTTTCATTAAAGAGAAAAGCCAGAATTGGCCAAAGGAGAAAGCAATACTTATCCTTGGGACACAGGATTAGGTCTGCAAGGAGAAGATGCTTATTCTTGTCTGTTGCTTTTTAGTGAAGCGCGTAAGAAGAGACAAAGGTGAGCTGAGCTTCTGCCGCAGGGTGACTGTGTGTACAAAAGGCAAGTAGGAGCAATAAAGGACCAGTTTTGTGGAGGAAGTGCTATTTAAAGTATCCCGGAACTTTGAAATGGAGCAAAAATCCTGCATTTCAGAAAATTAAGTCCCAGAGAAGAGAAATACCTTTTCCAGATTCTGAGGGGTTAGTAGACGTATGGGAACCCGGGTATCCTGCCTTCCAGCCTATGGCTTTTCTGTAACTCCACACAAAAGTTTGTAAGCTATTAGGGAAAGAATCTTTTCCTTCTTCCTTTTCTCCCCCTTGCTTTCCC
>PVKM010028042.1:0-18478 GCA_004027735.1 Carollia perspicillata
TGCTCAATGTATATGACACGTAAGTTTTTATTTCTTCTCATTGAAATACAGTTATTGAATGAAATAATGATAATACAAAATATGTAACTTTTTAAGTGAATTTTTTTATTCTTGTTCAGTTACAGTTGTCCCCATTTTTCCCCCTGTTGCTCTCTCCTGCCCCTTCCAACCCCTGCTCCCAAAGACAATCCCCACCCCATTGTCCTTGACCATGGGTCCTTTGTACATATACCTTGACTTGACCCTTCCCCTTCTTTGCCCTGTTATTCCCCTCCTCCCTTCCCTCTTTTCACTCTCAGTTTACTAGCAAAATACTTTATCCAGTGGAAATATTTATGTTAATTTTTGAAAATGAATGACTTTCTAAATAATGAGCAATTAACCAACAATAAAAAAAATCGAATGTCTATTCCAGGGATGTGAAACTTATTTTCACTGGGGGCCACATCAGCCTTGCGGTTGCCTTCAAAGGGCCCAGTGTGATTTTAGGACTGTAGAGATGGAACTACTTCTTAACTAGGGCCAAGGAGCTCTACATTCAGCTCCTTCATCCATTCATTCTTAATGAAAGAATTGAATTCATCATTAAATAAGAATAATACTATTCATTATTTAAAAATGTTGCTTTAATTACTAAACCTGTCAAACTTGTAGAGGTTTTCTTAGTCGCCATGCTAGGGGAAACCTAATATAAATAAGTTTGATTTTCTTCTCCCTCTGGAATTTCTTACAGTATTTTTTTCAAAAGAAGATATTTTGTAGTTACTGTTATGAATGAAACTAATTTATTGGCTTATAATATTGTACTCCACGGTTTTTGTTTGACAACTTAAGAGCAACTCGAATGGCAATTAAAGGCATTTAATGTCTCCTTTGGTATTAGCTCTTCCTATTGCAATGGTGGTGGTTTATGTATATATATGATGTTTTAAGTAATTTACACTATAGGGCACTAATGTCTGTAATTTAGTTAGGTACTCACTGTTCATGAAGAGCACTGTAAACTTCCAGCAGAACTCAATTGTCGTTAATTTGACTTTTTTTAAATGTGATAGTGCATTTGTGAAATAATTTTAGAAAGGCTTCCTGCTGTGGGCTGACATTTCTAAAACATTAGGAATTATTCATTCTTCTGGTAGGGGGTTAAAATATGCAAAGATGAAATAAGAAAATTAGAACTGTTGTTTTTCTCTCAGTTCCTAAAAGTTATTTTCCATTCATTAGCTGTATGAAAATTTGTGTTTATCATTCCTTCATTTGATTTAGAGAAAAAGAAGATAAATGGTAGTTCATAAATGCATACGTTTAGCAGCGGAGTCTGTGTAAGTAAATGATGGTGATGGCTTTAGACATGATTTAATTAAGATTTTGTTTGTACTTTTGATTAGAACAATCTTTTCTTTTTCAATATTCACAAATATTGTAAAGATTTTTTAAAAATAAGCAAATAGCCTTTGTATGCTTGAGGGTTCTTAAAAAATTCCCTGAGAACAGAGAACATGAATCTCAATCTAATGAATGTGGGATTCACTATGTCCCTATCTGACATATTGTAATACATTTCATTGTACTGCATTCTATGTTTCTTATGGTAAAATAAAACTGTTAGCAATTTTTCGCTATTAAGTTGATTTTCAAGTTTTTAAACCTCCAAAAGAGACATTTTCTCTAGTAAATTCACCAGAAAAGCTGGTTGGTTACATGTTTTAAGTTACAAAGCCTGTAACTAGATTTTGCATCTCAGGAAGAATGCTAAATCCATAGACTACTTAGGAACTTCATTAAGCCCTGTGGATAAGATAGAGGGGCACATCTTGAACCATATTCAAAGGCAAAACTGGAGGAGATGTCGAATCACACCCTCGTCATTGTCTGTGGCTGTGACACACTGCATTAGTTTGCTAGGGCCGCCACAGAAAAATTTTACGGACATGGTGGCTTAAACAGAAATGTATTTTCTCATGATTCTGGAGTCTAGAAGTCCAAGATCAAGGTGCCAGCAGGGCTGGTTTCTTCGGAGGCCTCTCTCCTTGTGTTACACTTGGCTGTTTTCTCCCTGTGTCCTCACGTGGTCTTTCTCCCGTGTGTGCCTGTGTCCTAGTCTCCTCTTCTTATAAGGACATCAGTCAGATGGGATTAGGATCCACTCTAATGACCTCATTTTAAGTTAATTACCTCTTTCAAGGTCCTATCTCCAAATACAGTTGCATCCTGAGTTACAGGGAGTGAGGACTTTGAAATATAAATTTTAGGAAGATGTAATTCGGCCTGTGACATGTATGTGTGCCATTTTCATTGGCCAGCCTAAAGGGAATAGTGCTACTTAGGTGGGAAGGGAGCAGTATGTGACATGTTGTGACTCATATTCCAGGGAGTTATATGTGGGTATATTTCTGTTTTCCACCATCAGATGAGAACACATGGGAAATTCTACTAATGTACTGGGTTTTTTTTTCATTTAGAAGGACAATATCTTGAAATTTTTCAAAGGGCAAAAAGATTTTAGGATGCATCTCCATTTCACGTCAAAGAAATATAGCAAAGACCATGCTGGGTCTGAATGATGTCTATTCTCTGTAATTTTCTATCTTAGAGGGAAATATCATGCCCTAAACTTATGAAAAAACATAGTCATTTATGCTAGTGTCAGATGGCCAGAGCGGATAGCCCAGATTTCTCTAATAACTATGACTTATTCATTAGTCTAAACAAGAATGTTTAACTCTTTTCAAGCCCTTTGAAAATCTGGCAGAAACTGTAATCTGTTGCTTCCAATGCACCGGAAAAAAAAAAGACCCCTAAGAAGTCTATGAATCATGGAAATGGTACCATGATCTAACCCTTTCATTCATTCAGCTGTCTGACTTTCATTCATTCACCATCTTTTTTGACGGCATACTTTGTGTGCTGTGATGCAGCTAGAACTGCATTTGCAGCTCCTGAAGTATATCCAGCCAGCTCTTGAAATTATGATGATGCGCACACAAACCATACAATTCTAAAAGTAGGACTCGAGGATCTACCATTTTTCCCTCTTCGTTTTACTGATTGATTGACTGACCTAGTGAGAAAAGAGAACTTATTTTTGGCTACCTGTTGTATATTAGTGGTAGATATGGTACTAATATTCAGATTTGTTGATAATTACTTGATTATTCGTATCATATGACCATATCTAAGAACACTAGTACTTAATAAATTATTTTAAGTTTTCTACCTTTTTTAAGTTTTAACATGTACCTCACCTCTCCTAATATTCTAAATTTTGTTTAAAAATCTGTTTTCTTCTGTTGTGGATAACATGGTTCCAAATATTTGGTTCTGGTTGCTGTGTGATTTGTTAGTCACTTCACTTTTGACATCTTAATTTCTCAGTAGAATAACTGAGATAAAATATCCGGTTGGTTTACCATACATATATGACTATGAAGGCCAAATAAATTAATATGTAGAAAGATCTTTATAGGAAATAAAGATGAAATTGATTCATTTTCTGAGAGTTCACAGCTTCCCTGTTTTTATCTTCCCAGGGTAAAAGATCTTAATTTCATAATCGTCCTTCTAGATGTATTGGAAATTGAAATTATTTAATTCATGGTTTAAAGCAATAGTCTAGAATATGTGGTTCAAATTCTTTTGTTACTACAGAAAATATTAACCTCACTTGCTGTAATGGGAGGTCATTTTTCCACTTTTCCAAGATGGATGTAATTTACTAAGGTCCATATCTTTCCAGGTAAACTAATGTCGGGAGTTAATTCTGAAAACTATCAGGGAGCCAAATACTTAAGTATTGAATTATGTCATCCAATAATAAATTTCATTAGCTCTCTGTTTTCCCTTGAATTCTGATACCTTTTTTTAACATCAAAGTCCTCCATCGTCTGGCCCCATGTCACCTAGACAACTTTATCAACAATTTAGCCTTGATGCAAGTCCTTGCCACCTGACTGAGTCTTGTCACTGGTACTCACGTGTTTTCCTCTATTCCCTTGCCTATGCTTTTCCTGTGCTATTTACTTTCTCCTGGTCAGGACAGGTGAGCCATGTCATGCCTGCAACGTCCAACTTACCCTCTTTATTAAATGTTGTCAGACCAAGGAATATTCAAACTAATCACCCATCATTAATCAGCCACAATGATCTTATACTTGATCATTTCCCTACACAAAGGTTGGTTTCATATTTTCTTATGATTCTCTAGTTTTCTTGTCTCACCTCCCCAGCTAGTGTGGGAGCATATCACAGGTAGGAATCGTGTCGGTACTTTTCTGTTGGTCCCCACAGCATGTAGAGCAATGCTGGGGTCGTAGGAAGCTTTCATAACTGCAGATGGTGTGATGAATGAATGATTGACACTTCCAGTAGTCTTTCTGATGAGCTTCTTTTCTTGTGTTGACACCACAGACTGGAGGTCATCCTCTAATGCCTATCATTTTGATCTTTATTCCCTCATGGGATTGCTTTGTCCTCAGCCATATTCATGTACAAGTCTATTCACACAGCCTTTTGTTATCTTCTGCAAGTCTGTGCTCTGATTGTGTACAAAGAATAAAATTCCCTGATTTCTGGAAGAAAGAAAACAGACATTGTCTGTCAGGAAATGCCTAAAAAAATATGAAGTAGAAACAATACTTCTAGCATAGCTTGGTCTAAGGTTATTTTGAAACTAGTATTTCTATAATTGCGAGAAACTGGAATAAATACATTAATTTAGAAATTCTGTTTATAATAGCTATATTTTTAAATGTAGGTATTACTTATTTCATAGGTTGTTTCTGAATGTTGTGCATATGCATGGTAAGGGTTCAAGAAATTTTGGGGGTATGATTTAACATAGATACAGACTCTAGGCTACTGTTTTGAAAATACATTTTACCAATCCCTAAGCATACTTTGCCTTTTTATTTAATTTATACTTCATATGTCATGGTATATATACAGAAACTTACCTGAGTACTTATAATTTGAGACTGGAAGATACAAATTACTATTAATAGTATAAAAATATCAAAAGATCAAGATTTAAATTCAGTTTGACAATAAGACAACCTGAAATTAAAGTTCCATAATATAAATACGTAACCTGTTTTTTAAACAGCATGAATGTCTAAATTGTATGCATTCATATAATTACGTAAAAGTTTATTTATGGATTTTAAGTGTGTTCTACTTGTAAACTAAAAACATATCTTAAGAAAATTAACAATAAAAATTTAAACTGAAAGCTGATTCTGGATATGAAATAATAAAGGTAGCAATAAAGACTTTTTTCTTGACCGTGTGTGATTCCATAGCAAGGATCATAATAATATTAATTTTTATCGTTTCTGCACTTACCGTCCCTAGGGATACCTAGGACCTAGTGTAGTGACTAACACTCAGTAGACAGTTCAGTAGTTCTCTGCTAAATGATGGAATGAAGACAACTTTCTGCTTTAAAGATAAAGATTTTCTTCTAGTCTGGTTGTAAGTGAAATTGAAAGGGTCTGTCATTGGCATAGTATAAAGCTAATAGAAGTGCTGTTTCCTCACATTGATTAATTTGTGCATTTTATATGTAATTATAATTTAGTACTTCCCCAAACAGAGATTCCACGTCTGTCTAAAATCATTGACTAGTATATTTTCAATAGTAACATAAAAACCGCATTGACAGAGACCAACATTAACACAGACGATACATTTTAGAGCATTCGGCGGGTACAAGCCCTCAGCATACAGTAAATTTTTGAGTCCGTTTTCTTACATTTGATCTTAGGGACATCTTGCTGAATTAGCTCACATGTGTACTATATGTGTCTATTTTTAATCTTGCATTTATCATGATTAACAAATAGATTTTAATTCATAGTATTTATAAAAATGAAATCTTTTCGCTTTTATAATCAAAGTTTTTATTTTCCCTTAGTTTGTTCTTCCTAGTTCATATGCTGTATGTAAAGTGACCTCGTGCTGTATATTCTTCCAGACTAGGTCAAACATACTATTAAAACATGTCATGAAATTATGATGTGGGTTAAACATTAATTTTTAAACATGAGCAGTAAAGTTATCTTTATGATGCAATTATTTTTTAACGGTTTACCCTAAAAAAACTAGATATTCAGAAATATTTTGCATACTGTTTTAAATTCATGTAATACATTGAGATTTTTATAATTTCAGGGGTCGGACTGGAAAAATCAGAGTGCAGAGTCTGAAGATTGGATTGATGTCTCTCTCTAAAGGTCTTCTAGAAGAAAAATACAGATGTATGTAAGAACTTTCCTATACCAATAGTATTTTTAGTGATGACAATGATAATTTATTGGGGACTAGTTTTATATCACTTGCTAGTAATAATAGTTATTTTTTAACCCTTATTATACGTGTCCAGGCTAGATTAAAGGTGTCATTACAAAGTGAGCTTGTATGGAGTGAAATTCTGATTATAGGGTCAAGAGGTGAGGTGCCGTGATGGAGTGAGAACCAACTACAAATTATATCTCATTTGATTCTTAGAATAATCACCCCATAATGATGTTGGCATTGTGATTTCAATTTTCCAGGTGACAAAATTGATGGAGCCAGGTTAAAAATCTGGCCAAAGGCCACAGTGACAATAATCAGGCTAGAACTAGATCACAGAGTTTTCTGACTCTAGAGCCCAAGCCTTTCCTATTTCCGTATACTTCAGTGTTTTAAAAAAATTAAGATGGACTAGAACCTTTATACTAGACTTTTTACTAGAACTTTGAGTGCTTCCAATACTTAAAATATCAAGATGGACAAGAACTATTGTAGACACACACAAATAATTATACAGTGTAAAAAAATAAAGGAATAAAAACATTTTTCATTTTGTTATGTTTGTTTTTACTCACCAAAAAAATGAGTGGTATCCGTTTATCTGTTAGTTAATGAGAGGCATCTTAGCGTTTGGAAAAGGATGGGCTCATGGGCCAGAGGGACCTGACTTCGAGCCTTGGCTCTGCCACTTAGTGGCTGAGTGACTCTGGGCAGGTCACGAGAGCCCGCTGAATACTGACTGCAGCCGAGAGGTGACATTACTTCCATTTCATGCTTCAGGAAGCTGAAATTTAGGAAATTTCCTTCAGCTGAAGAACGAAGCTAGTAATTCTTGTTTTGAGAGCAATTAGAGATAATATGTGAAAAGTACCGAGAAACAGCTAGTTGTTGAATGAGTGGAAGCAGTTGCTGCTGTCTCCAAACTCCTAGCTGCTGTAAAATATCTCTTGGTTTAATTCTTTCCATAAAAATGTGAGCCCCTCGGTTCTGCCGTACCTACTCCCAGGGGATCCCTTACAGATACATCCACACATTGGCGGGAGAGGGGCGGGGATGCTTATGAATGGCGAGGTACCAGAAGCAGGAGGCTAGTTGATCACAAGTCCTGTAAGTTTTTTGAAGTCTTGCATCTTATGTGAACACACATACCTTAAAAAAATAGTTTCTTTTCTGGCTGCAAGATGATTTGATTTTCCATTTTTGGTCTACAACAGGAAGGCTTGTTTTTCTTACAGTTTGCAAGAATGTCAGTGAAGGGAGATGTAGATTCCTGGGAAAGGAAAAGCCGACCGTGGGTCAGCAGGTGAGGGGCCTTCACGGAGTCTGAACTCCGTGCAGGAAAACACTCTGCACAAGGCTTTTGTTCAGTGGCACTTTATCCAGAATTCAAATCATCTTCAGCATCATAATTGTCAAAAGGTACCATTTTCAAAGCTAAAAGAGTTATTTCTATAATGAGTGGGAAAGAAACATGTGAACGAAAGCATCCGTGCACAAAATTAGAAAAGGACTTTTTCATCGTCTGTGCTTTGGGGTTTTCACATGCCCCTGAAGGAATGTCAGGTTCTCAGAGAGTAACAGTTATGTCATGGCACTCAATTTACTCTGAAACGCGTGCAAATTCAGCCTCACAGTTTATTGTAAACAACCGTGTCATCTATTTTTTTCCTCCATCCCTGATTCCCGCCTCTTGACTTTTTGAAGCTGATTATCAGGGACTAAACCGACAACACACTATTATGTATAAAAGATGTCTTTTTCTATCCACATACTTTCAAATGTATTCCTGAAATGTATAATTTTAAAATGAGGAGGGTATTTTAAAATGGATGTACTCAGATGCTTGGACTACAATGGACACACTTTCTGCAAATGTGGGGGACTTAATGCTTTGTATAATTTAACAGTAAAAGTTCAGATCATGCAGGAAAAACAGAAGCCCCTGAATGAAAATTTCTGGCATTTAATTTAACCCATGAAGCATGCCTTAAAAACAAAGATGTTATTTATTTAATTTATTTAGAGAGAAGGGAAGGAAGGGAGAAAGAGAGGGAGAGAAACATTTATGTGTGAGAGATACATCTATTGGTTGCCTCTTGCACACCCCCAGCTGGGGGTCTGGCCTGCAACCCAGGCACGTGCCCCGACCTGGGATTGAACCAGCGACCTTTTGGTTCACAGGCTGGCACTCACTCCACCGAGCCATGCCAGCTCCCACAGCTCCCTTACTAGAAAATGTCTCTCTCTTTTTTAACTTTATTGAAACATAACATATAATATATACAGAAAAGGGACATATCATTGAGTATATAGTTCTTGAACACAATCATATAACTAATACCCACATCAAACAGCATTACCAGCACCCAAAAGTCCCCTCAGGTACCCTTCCCGTTCCTAAGCCCCCAATGGAACCTATAATCTTGACTTCTGGTAGCATAAACTAGCTTTTTTCCTTTTAGAACTTTATATATATGAAATTTTAAAAAATCTTTAGTTGTCAACTTTTATGAGACATGTGAAGTAGATGCAGATTGGGTAAGACACACAATCATCACATCTTACCTACAGGGTGGCAGATGGGTTACCATCTATAGCCTAAATCTTTGGGGGGAGTCTTGAGACTCAGGAAATGTTCTGAGGTTCTGTTTTACTTTTCACTCCAAGCCCTGTTAACAACTCTGATTCCAGTTTTGATTTTCCCAGTGCTACCAGGACACTTCCTCTTATTACGTCCATTGTCAGGATTAACATTCAAGACAACTTGCTCTCCAAACTCAATGGCAAAGGCGCTGCCCTGGGTTACTCGGTAGCTCTCTGCACATTGACTTGCAATGGCTAATGTCAGTGTCCTTACCCTGGTGGCACCCCCCTCTCTTCACGCCTTCTAGAGAATATCCCTTGATTAGGTTCTAACAGCACCCTGGCCTACCTGCCAATAGCTGGTGGCTTCTGTGCCTGATGGAGGACACACAGAGGTCCTTCTCCATGGCCCTTTGCATCGCTTCTGTGCTCATTCATTGGAATTTGGGTTTTAGATTGTGACTTTTCTCTGACTCGTGCCCACATTCTGACATTCCTTTTTATTTTTGACTATGGCATCAAAAATGTGAATCTTCATAAAAATTTAGAAATATGTAAAAATTTGTAATGTTAACATTCATCTTTTATATTTTGTGTGTGGTTTTACCTTAATAGTGGCATAGCAGTGTAGCACCTGCCTCAAAGGAAACAAGCTGGACACAGTTGATCTCACCGAAAATGGGCACTTCTCTGTACAGATTATTATTATACATGTGAATCAACTGTGTTTACCTAAGAGTCCTCCTCCCAGGAACAGTCTTAGAATAAGCATCACAGTAAGAATCATGGACAAATATTTTCCAGCTATGATAGTTTTATTTTTGGCAAATAAAAAGAAACAGTACCTCTAACCAAATCTCAATAAACAAATGATAATAAAAATTTAATTTATCTTAATTGAATTTGCTTTCCCTCCATATGCTTATAATTAAAGTTATATTTCTTTATAAGTACTATGTCAATATCACTAAGCTGGGTTCAGCTGTTTGAAAGTTCATTGTCGACAGTGTTAGATCCAGTGTTATTCCCCTTTAAAATAAAAGGAATACATTTTGATCTGACATTCGTTTACCATGTATTTTTTGAAAAATTATTTTCAGGTTCCAACGAATATTTATTCCTCTGTCTTCTGTTCTTGGAAACTTCACATAAAAAGCTTTCGAGTTTGCGTGATTATGAATTTTCAGAACTTGGAAATTTCTTTCCAAAAAGTATTAGTTTCTATAACAAAATACGTTCTTTTCACAGGAAATTTCTCCCTACTACTAGAGTAACTTATTTAAACATATTAGCTTTATTGCTGGAAGCAAAATAATAATTTTAATCTGCATAATATTTAAAGTGGTGAATAGATGATAAGCCGATAATGGAAAGGAGAGTTTTAATTTCGTTGAATGAAGAAAGTTATAAAATAAATTAGTGGTTTCTTTAATGAATAGAAAAGCCTAAGAACTCTGAGTTTTGTTACTATGTCCTCAAAATTTGAATAAATGTATTTTATTACATGAAATGAAGTAAAACAAAAATCCTTTTTATAGCTAGTAAGAAAGGAGACTGATTGGGCGTAAAATAACAAACCTAGAGGTAAAAAACACTTTCTGGTTCTTTTTACCCTTTCTTACATAAAGTAGATTTGAGTATAGAAAACTTCAAAGGCAGTAAATACATAACTTAATAGAATATTAAATTTAGGAGTAAATGCAAAAACTTGTAAACAGATCTGATAAAATTTGAAGATTTGCTGCTTCAGGCACATTGATTCCCTTGACAAGTCATGAGGGAAGCTTCGTGCCGGCTCAGTGTGTCTCGGTTAGAGGGAAAACCTTTCCTGGAGCCATGGAGTGAAGCCCATGTGCATCTATGGCACCGTGCGTAGAGGAAACGTGTAGCGATTGGTCTGCCGACACGTGTTGACATACAGCAATAGGTTGGTCTAAGAAGCGTACCAGTTTCTGATTACAGGCGCACAGAATGTCAAGACAGTCAGAATGCAGGAGACAGCTAATTGATTCATGTCCCCACCCACCGTTTCTAATCTACATCGTCCAGTCCCCGAAACCAGAGATGTAAAAGAACACTGTGGGCCGATGGGAGCTAACCTCTCGCCTCTCCTCCTTGTAGATCTCTTCAACGAAGTGGCAGGACCTACAGAAATGTGTGACCAGAGGCAGCTTGGCCTCTTGCTGCACGATGCCATCCAGATCCCCCGGCAGCTGGGAGAAGTGGCCGCTTTCGGAGGCAGTAACATTGAGCCCAGCGTCCGCAGCTGTTTCCAGCAGGTAAGCACAAAGGCTCACCAGTGTGTGGGCTACACTGGGAAAGGGTTTTGAGGATGTTCCGAGGAATGGAACAGAGGATTTGGGCTGGAGCCAGATGGTGGAAGGCATTGGGTACTATCCCACTAAGTTTGTATTTTGTTTCTTAAGACATATTTGATTAAGAAATAGCTGTTGCCTCAAGGAGACCTACTGCTTCTCAATGTTTTACATTGAAAATATTTAACATGTGCTATCACACAGGTGGTGAACACAAGGCCCGTGGGCAGAATCCGGCCCTCCACCTGGTTTTATCCAGCCCAGCACCTTGTTTCTATCCGGTGGCAGCGCCGAGCTCTCACTTAACTGTTAAGGAGGAAGGAGTAGTTACATTTCTACAGTCCGGAAATTCCATTCTGCCCTTTGAAGGCAACTGTGAGGCTGATGCGGCCCCTGTGCAAATGAGTTTGACACCCCTGTGCTATCAGATGGCTGTGATTTGGCCCTGCCTTTGCCCTGGGCTCCTCTTTTGTCACTTGTCCCCTGGCTCCCTGCCTGTTCCTCCATCCTTGCCTTAGTGCCTTTGGACATGTGCCCTCTGTTCAAAATGTTCTCCTTGTCCTCCACCCACAAACTCCCTTCTCGCTGCTGACCCACAGCTGTTCTTTAGATCTTTGCTTACGTCTCCCCTCCTCTGAAATCCTCCTCCGAGCCCTTTGGATGAGATCAAGTGTCTCACTGAATTCTCCTGAGTCTCCTCTGCCTTCTTATTATGCTCATTACAATTATAATTGCATATGAAATTGCATAATTGCTTATTTAGATTTTTCTTCCATATAAACCTAAGCTTCATGAACAAGGACAGTTTTTATCGTTGTATTATTGTATCCCTGTGCGGAGTGCCTTAAATGTCACAGCTACTTAGTAAATATTCGCTAAATACATTAATAAAAAGCCCTGAGTCCCTTAGAGGCTGGATTTTTTAAATATATAAGTTAAAAATGTTATTAAAATAAAGTCTTTTCTTTGAGAACTTTTGTACAAAAGGAAAATGATGTACAGAGTTGTGTGCTAGTCTAAGTTACTAACGTTAAACTACAGAAACATGTTAGTTTCTTTTGAATGCTTACTCTATGTGAAGTGCTTTAGAACTGTTAAAAAAAGACCTGCTACTACTGACATTGTACATTTGCATAAAGTACCAGCCTACAGATATTTTCTCAAAGCGTATTCAGCGATTTATCATTGCAGAGAAAAAAAATGCTCACACCATTCCTTAAAGGCGAATTGATTTTATGGGTTATTACATTTTATAATAGACCTTTTTCTTGTTTTAGAGATACAAAAAGAATACTGGTTGAAAATTCTAAATATAATTTCCCACGCTCTGTTTCATAGAATGACCTTGACAACAGCAGAAGAAAGATATTGGTACAAATTCAGCTTTGCCCATCTGAAAACAAATTAGTATTGAGATTTGCAGGGAGACTAAGGTGTTTCATACGTTTTGTTATAAATTTGGAAATCTTGCCAAGTACATCCGTAGTGATGTGCTCCCTTGCGTGATGTTGTCCCAGGATGGGAGCAGGACACAGAAATAATCCTCTTTCTGTAGCATTTATGATGTCCTTCGAGTTTGGAAAGGAGTCAGTGAGTCTGCACTTGCCCAGATTGTTACTGTCTTAGGTGAGCAGACTTTATGGAATTAAAGTTCACGTGTGAAAAGAGTGCCTGGTTTGTTATGGTTTTGTTTTTGTGTTTTTTTAATCTGAGTTTGTAAAGGTACTTGGATTTTTTTTCTTCTTTCTATATAACAATTTCTGCTTTTTCTCTTTTTAAGTTCGAGAATTTTCTTTTCTTATAGAGCCTTTAAATATTTCATGATTTTGCTGACCTGGAAAGAACTACATAACTTTCTTTTAACTGTGCACAGATTTTCAGAAGATTATGAAGCAATGACCCTTGTTGCAAGTTTAGATCAAGAAGTTTTCTTCACTTTCTTTTCTTTAAACCCACTCATTTTTAATTCAAATACTATCGTCATTTATCTGGTTTCTAAATGTACTGAATCTACTCGAATGTATTCGTTTCTTCACCAGAATAACAACAAGCCAGAGATCAGTGTGAAAGAATTCATAGACTGGATGCGCCTGGAGCCACAGTCCATGGTTTGGCTGCCAGTTTTACACCGCGTGGCCGCGGCGGAGACTGCTAAACATCAGGCGAAATGCAACATCTGTAAAGAATGTCCGATCGTCGGGTTCAGGTACGATCTCCCACCAGCAGTGGCAGGAGACCGTCTTCCGTCCTGTACATGTCACCTCCGTGCACGTCCGTCGTCCTTTCCATTCGTCCCCGTTGCGGCGTGTGCCTCCCAGATAAACGAGAGGCTCAGCACGTCCCCTCTGTCTGAAGACGGCGTTTCTTCTTAGAGCTGGTGCATGAATTTGTCGTCATCATTGTCATCAATATTCTCTTGCTCGAGAACAAAACACCTTTCTGAATTTCTGTGACATAGCTCACAGAAATGTTCACGCACGACAGTGGCACAGCTCATTACACAGACGCGGCCCTGGTGGGTTTCAGTGACGTTCCCCGGCCTCTGGGCTCAGCCTTGGCAAGCAGAGAGCAAAATTTAAATAGTAGCTGTTCGTTCATCGAGTTACTTTGTTTTCCTTCGGCTGAGTGGGGTGTGAGGTAGATTCCTCCTGCTCCCCTTCACCCGAGGAGCTACGCTGTCGAGCTGCAATGCACAGCAGCGTGTCAGACTCATCAGTCTGCGACCCCAGGGCAGAGAGCGCAGGGTCTGTGGGGGCCCCAAGACGAAGTGTTTGGGCTGTCACTGTCGTTCGCCTCTTTATGACAAGGTAAGTATGCGCTAGAATACACACGTTTCTCCTCCCAGAGGAGCCTGGAAGACAACCCGGCTCCTTTGGAAATCCATTATGAAAAAACACAAACCTGTTCTCGGCCGTGGAACTCAGGGCTTTGTATGTACCTTTCATTTGCCCCTGAAGAGGAATGAGGTCAGAGGGTGATTTCGCAGATAGAGAGTCCGTCCTCGTGGCTGGGAATGGGCCCAGTATCTGTGCCAGCATCCTGAACGAAACGAAACTGCTTTCATTGGACTGGCTTCACCAGCGTGGTTTGTATCAAGAGTATCATTGTATTTTCCGTGGATGGCAGATGAGGAAATTGAATGTAAATTTCCTATTCTTCCATTATGGATGCTGGGTAGCCAGTGTAAAGTGTTATAAGTTCAGATGCTTTGGTACTAGTGTGGCTGTACATTCTAAGAGGAAGGAGAAAGGCAGGGGGGTCAGGGCGAGGCAGACTCAGCATGAACCTGACAGCCAGGATCACGGATGCCCCAGTGGAAGTCAGAGGGCAGACACGGGGAAGGGGGAGGTGGAAGAGGTGCAGTTTCAGTGCAGTGGGTTTCCTGGACAGGCACAGTGTGAAGCACCTGCAGACAGAGACGCACAGAGAGCAGAGGAGTAACTGGAATGTAGCAGGCTGCGGACAGGCGTGGGAAGACAAACCAAATGAGATGTAACCGTCAGCACTAATAATCACTGCTGTGGATCCATGCTTACTCCATGCCGGGCACTGTGCCGGAACCTGTTGCATTCGTTTTTTCATTTACTCTCCATAAAAAACCTGCGACGTTGGTAGGATTATCTCTACTTTACAGGTGAAAGAAGTAAGATTTAGAAATTAGGCCACTTGCCCAAGGCCAGATATCCAATAAGTGCAGACAAAACTGGGATTCACAGAGGGTCTTTTAGACTCTGGAGTTCATGCTCTTAGTCAACATAGTATTTTTTAAAAAGCCGATTAGATATTTAGAAGAGGTGAGATTTAACATGAAGAAGAAATTAGATGATACTGAAAAGAACAATAGATTTAGCACATGGATTATTAGACTAAAAACAGTACGCTGTGACTAAAAAGTAATGGAAACCACAGGAAACATCAAGATTAACTGACTTGGGAAGACCGGCTTATATAAAACCTGCCAGGAATAGCCATTGCTGTACCCCAGAGATGTGTGGAGGGGCCGGATTTCACAGAGGCTGTGGATAGGGCGAGTGAAGGATTGTACCTTTAATGCTTTACTTCTTAAATAGAAAAAAAAAGCATGAAACAACTGTGACATAACATTAAGATTTAACAAAGCTGAGATGTGGGTACAGGGATGTCTACTGTTATATGAGGCCTGTCCTGAAAAAGTCCAGCCATTGTTAATGTAACAAGAACCGTTTGTGCAACGTCGATGTAACCTGGCAGCCAAGGAGAATGGACTGGAATGCGCATGTGTGACCAATGATGGCTTCACTGCATGAGTCAGTGGGGGCGGTAGATGCTGTCAAGTGAGCATGGGACTGGGTGGCTGGCATTTTCAAAATGACTGAATGCGTAGAGCAATGAATCTACATTAAATTTTGTGTTAAGCTTGAACATTCCTCCATGGAAACATATTCAAAAGATTCAGAAGGCTGCAGCTGTGGGTGACTGGGGATTGGCAGCTTCGTCAGGAGAACATAACTGTTCATGCGTCACATCTTGTGCAGAGTTTTTTGGTGAAACGTCAAATCACCCAGTGACTCAGCACTCCCTACAGCAGATTTGACACCCTGAGACTTTAACTTTTCCCAAAACTAAAATCACCTTTGAAAAGGAAGAGATTTCAGAGATTCAGGAAAATACCATGGAGCTACTGATGGTGACTGGGGACTGTCACCATCCCCAGGGGATGGGGACTGAAGGGGACTGAAGCATCATTGTCCTATGTACAATGATTGTTGTATCTCCTTCAATAAATATCTTTATTTTTCATATTACATGGATTGATACTTTCTGGACAGACCTCATACTCCCTGCTTTTTTAGAAACTTGAAATATTTCATTAGAGAACAATGAAAGAGCAGTCACAAAAGGTGAACTATGTTATATGTTCAATTTCTGGTGATTTTAATGTAAAAATTATATGTAGGTACTTCTAATATAAAGATGCGGAGTTGCCCAGGTAGGTGGTCAGAGATCAAGGTTCCAGCAGGACATGCCAGAGACAGTGTGTTGAGTCCTAGTTCTGCAGTCTGGCTGCTTTGGTTTGAATCCTGAATCTAGTGTTTGGCTGTGTGACTTTGGATACATTACTTGGCCCTTGTGAGTCTGAGCATCTTCCACTTCAAAACACGCGAGTATTTCCTCCCAGAAACAGTTAATGCATGAAAAGTGACTAGGGACGTATCTATCACAAAAAGAGCAGGCATTCAATAAATGTTAGTTTTTTTTATTAATACCAACAACTAATAAACATTAGTGGGAGAGTAGCTCAGTCTGTAAGTGACATGGCACTGTTTATCGAAGAGCCTGAACAATGAAGGCTCGGTAGAAGCAAGATTGATAAAAGGGCTATAAAAGGGAGAGAAAGATGATCAGAGCTCTTAAGAGAAGTGAAGAATCAGTGCTGTAGAAGCCAGAAAGAGGGCTTGAGAAGGATGGTAGAGACGTTAAGTGCAGCAGAGAGTTGAAACACCCTGCGTGAGAACAGACCTTTGCTTCACGAGGAGCCATTGGTAATTTTAGAAAGCCCTTCTTCCGTGTCATGATAGAGGACGGAAGGCACGACTCAGCCTCAGGAAAGTAAGTAGGTTAGTATGTGCAAACAGCTTGCTCAAGGCGTCTAGCCATAATTTGAAGAAAACGCATTAGAATATTGAAAATGGTAAGTTGGTCAGTGATATATTTATCTTCCTTATACTTGCATGCATGCGTGTGTGTGTGTGTGTGTGTGTGTATGTATGTATTTCCAGTTTTCTATTTTGAGAATGTAGTCCATTAAAAATTGCCAATTTCTGAACAGAGAAGAAACATGTCTACAGTTGATATCTGGTTTAGGGACGAGACCAAGCAAAGGTTTCTTCAAACTAATCACATTAATGATTGCACAAAGATCACCAATAGAAGGAATAACACAAGAACAACTCCAGTAATTAAACAGGGCCAAGATGGTATGAATCCCATTAACCTTTCAGTAGGGTTTTCTCTTTCTCTGAGATGCAAGGAACAACGAAAAGCTACCTCTAGAAAGAAAGATGGAGGAGTATGGGCATTGTGCAGTGATAGTATTGACTTACCTGTTTTTCTTCTCTGAACCTTTATAAATAATGCTAGAGTTTTTCTGTAGTTACTTCCAAATTAAAATTTAATGAAATTTTGGATTTGCAAAATGTCTTACCAGCTGGGAATTGTTTCAGTTAGGATTGCATACAGCTACTTAATAGAAGCATTAATGTTAGAAGTTTTATTTTCTTTTCATTAAAAAAAAAGTCCTAGGAATCTAAGGTTGAATCATGGCTTCCCAGTCATCTGGGTCCATTGGTTCCCCCATCCCCCAGTTTTATTGAGATAAAGTTGACATATAACATTATATAAGTTTAAAATGTATAACATGGTGATTTGATACACTTTCTGCAAAATATTTACCTGTCTGGTAGTAAGGAACACCTGCATCATGTCACATAATTACCATTTCCTTTTTGTGTGGGTGTGTGGTGGGAACATTTAAAATCTACTCTCTTAGCAACTTGTAAGTATGTAATACAGTATTATCAACTATAATCACCGCGGCACACATGAAATTCCTGGGACTTATTCCTCCTATTACTGGAAGTTTGTACCCTGTGGCCAGCATCCCCCTTTTTGTAGCTGTGGCTTTATGCTCTGTCATTCTTAACATGTGGCTTCCATCTTCAAGGTCACCTCATACTAATGGAATGGCTCTTCTTGAAGTCAGGCTCATTTTCCACGAAGGAAGAAAGACCATGCTTCTTCCCAACTGAGTCAGTCCCTTGAAATCCCAACTAGGAGTCCTGCCCAGTGACTGTGACATGTCTCACACTGGTCACTACCATCAGCAAGAGAGACGGAGAAACATATTTTTAGCAGGGCACGCTGCCCACTAATAGCCCAAAGGTCTGGCCCCAATGAAGAAAGGGAGAATGGCTTTCTGCCATGGAGCATTCAGAAATAAACAAAACTCCATTTTGAAGACAAGATGTCAGTCATATTTTCCAAGCCATGCCGATGGGTCAAGAAATGTTCGTGTAGGTGAATGTTTCAAACCAGGTCGCTTCCCTGCCATAACAAGCTGGATATAGTGGATGCCTATTGATTCTCTTGCCATCAATCTGGAAATGATTTTTGCAGGTCATTTGAGAAGCTACTCGGCACTTAATGGTGTACAATATTAACCTCATGTAACCTTTACATTTTGTTTCCGTTTCCATTCTGTTAGTGCTGTTCTTTTTTTCCCTATCGATATGAATATATTTATGCTCTTA
>PVKM010028043.1:0-18500 GCA_004027735.1 Carollia perspicillata
CCCAAGTGGAGATGTTGAGTGGGTGTTTGGAAAGTGGGGTCTGGGGTTCAGCAGCCAGGCCCTGGCTGCAGAAGTAAATTCAGGGTGCGAGTGGGATTCATGGCCACGTGCAGGATGAGATCACCAAGAGCAAGGCCAGGCGCTGTCCCTGAATCTTCTTTTCGCTCAACCACAGCCCCTTCCTCGGTGACTCCGTGCTCTTGGCCCCGGCCTGGCGCCGCCACGGGCTGAGCAGGCCCCCAGCTCCGGCTGGTGTGATGAGCGCCTCACTCGAGAGACAGGGGCATCGGGAATATTTGGGTCCAAGCTGGCAGCAGAACAGCAAGGCTAGACTCCTTGCGCAGTGCCCTCTGCCCTGCCTCCATCGGACCCAAACAGCCGGCGTCACCTTGCCCGGCACCGAGCGAGAGGTTGTTTGAGAGGCATGAGGGCAGAGTTCAAGGAGTCGATCGCTTCTTCCGGTGGAGTGTCTAAGTTCATGGCTTTTAAGCGGATCTATTTCTGAAAGGACGCACGCATTTGAGTCCATCCATACAGTGACTGCACTTCCCGAACCCAGGGCCAGAGACACTGCGGGACACTCAGGCTGATGGATGGCCGAGGGGTGGGACAGGACAGCTGAGGCCCGGGCTGTCTCGCCCAGCCCCCATTTATTCCCCTCCGCGTGCTGGGCAGGATATTAAGGACGTGCGGGCTTCTCCTATCTCCAGGCTTGTCCGCACTCGTGATGGGTTGACTCCCGCAAACCTATCTGGGAGGCTGTTATCTCTGGCTTGTGTTTCAGTGGAGGAGGGGTGCTGTCGGAAAGTAATACAGTGGTTAGACGACATTTTTCAATTTTCTGCCCATCACTCCGTGCCGGAGAGTATGCTTTCTGGAAGATGCGGTGGCTGCAGAGGAGGCGGGCGTGCAAGGCGGCGAGCCCGCCCGGGCCGCGTGCCAGCTCCAGCGGTGCCACTCCGCAGTCACCGCGGCGAACCGGAATGGGGCACTTAAAGGTGCCAGGCCCCGTGCCAGGCGTCTTCCATGAGCCACCCAGTCAGGGCCTCTCCAGTTCCCTGGCACCGTGGCTTTCACCAGTCTGTGGACGCGGCAGCCCCGTCTCGGAGAGGCAGGACCACCTGCGCACCAATCCACACTCCCGGAAAGAACACGGGCGCGAGAAGAGTTGACAATAACCGGCCGTGGCCAGGAGTCCCACACACAGGCGAGGAGACTGAGGCATGAAGAAGGGTTTGCTCAGCCTTCCCAACGGAAGGCCTCCCAGGCAGCGGGCTGAGCTTGGGTGTGGCGAGTCCACACTCTGGCTTTGACCAGCTCTGCGACTTCCCTTCCGGAGGTCAGGTGAGCAAAGGGGCCAGAGCAGGTGGCCCCTTTGCTCTGTGCTACCGCTCGCTCCCGTGCCCAGAGCAGCCGCGCAAGGGGAGGCCAGCAGCCCGAAGGCTGCCCCGCCGCAGCCCACCTGGGCGGCGCAGCATCCTGGTGAAAGGTGCTGCGGAGGGGAACAGGGCGTGGGCGACTTACAGGTGGCAGCTGGGGAGAAGGGGCCCTGGAGGAGAGCAGATACTCAGTCCAGACTCTCCACGCTAAGACTTACTCCCTCCCGCCCTCCCTGACTCCGCCCCAGCGCCCACTGGGGCCACTTGGGGGTCCCGCCCACCCCCTGGCCCCACCCACCCTGCTCTCCACCTCCCCTCCACTTCCCCTCCCTCCCCCAGGGCCTGCCTGCTTCCTGCAGTGAGCCTGTTCCGGTCTGTTGTCTCACTCCCCACAGGACAGACAAGAAAGTCGGACCCTTAACTTAAAGGGCCCGGCCCTCATCCACCTCTCTAACTCCAGGCAGCGACTTCGGCAGGGAAGGCCAGCCGTGGCCACCGGCCTGGACTGTCCTCCCGCCTCGTGTATCTCTGTGGCCTCAGATGAGTCACAGAACCTCTCTGTGCCTTTTTTTTTGTTTTGTTTTTTAAATTTTATTTATTTATCTTTAGAGGGGAAGGGAAGGAGAGAGGGAGAGAGGGAGAGGAATATCAATGTATGGTTGCCTCTCATGGGTCCCCTGCTGGGAACTGGCCTGCAACCCAGGCACGTGCCCTGACTGGGAATCGAACCGTGATCCTTTGGTTCACAGGCCCGCGCTCAATCCACTGAGCTGCACCAGCCAGGGCTGCCTTTTGGCTACCTTTCTGCAGAATGGGGAGGCAACGCTCACACAACAGCACCCATGAGTGGGGGAAATGCACCCACTCTTTGCAGCCTCCACCCTGGAGGGGACAGGTGTTGGACAGGGGCCATGCCAGGAGCCCCCTTGGTTCTGCAGAGTCACCGGCTGGGCCCGGGTTCCCATCCCGCCCGCTGTGCGTCTTGTGCAATGGGTGCAGCCTTGGGGAGCTGTCCTGTCAAGGTCGAGGACACGCTGGAGCTGACGGCGCTGTTCCCCCAGGCGGTTAGTGCCTTGCTGAGGTCACGCGGCAGATGCCAACTAAGCCCGGACTCTCCACACTTCCAGCCGTGGCAGCCGCAGGCGAGCCGACAGACAACATTCGTATTGTCGCAAACAGAGGCTGTAGCAGGGCCACCTTCCCCACAGAAGGAAAGGCCTAGAACAGGGAATAAAATCTCCATCGCTTAGTTTTTAAGATTCACCGAACCTTCCCACTTGCGGCAAAAACAGCTTACTTTCGAATTAGTCAGCCAGTGTGAGTCATTTCTTTGCAAGCTCCTGTGCGGGGAATACTAATGCGGACCTCCCTGCGGGTGGTCCTGGCATGGGCGCTGCTGGGGGCCCTGCCGGAGAAGAGCAGGGGGCACCTGTGGCAGTGAGCACCCCCAGGGTACAGCACCCCCCCCGCCCCCGTGTGCCCTTGGGGCCTTGGAGAAGCAAATGGCTGCTTTTGTCACCCTCCCTGCCTGTGCCCACCAGCAGCAGCCTCGGCCTTCCTCCGGCGACAGGGTGCTGAGTCCAGGAAGCAGGGCTGAGCCTCGCCCACCTAAGCCAAGCCCACGCGGAGCGGGGAGGGAGCTGGCCTCGCCTCACATTTACTCCAGAGACGGTTGTGTTTCTGCTGGGGAGGTGTCGTGCCCGAACAACTCAGACGGAGGCCTGGGGGCCCGTGGTACCACGAGGGGCAGTGGGGAGAATGGCCCCGTGGGCTGGTGGCACCCTGTCCCCCACCAAGGCCTGCAGAGGCACCTCTAAACCTGCATATCCACAGCCTCATTCATTCATTCATTCATTCATACATTCATTCATTCATTCATTCATTCACTTATCAGGCCTTTGTTACTGCTGCTCCAAACCAAACCCATTTAGACCGGGGTGGGGATGGGGGCCGCAAGCAGAGAGTTAGCCCCGACGTGGATGGAAAGTTCTATGAGGAGGTGGGCAGGGAGGGCTTCCTGGAGGACAGGGCAGAAAGCTGAGCCCCGGGAGGGATAGAGGTAGCCAGGCAGTGGAGGGTGGGGAGAGGGATGCGAAGGCCTGAATGTATAAACAACACGAGGAGCTGCTGGCGCAGCCGGCGGGGGCAGGGCCAGGCCAAGAGGCCCTGGGCTGAGGCTTAGGGGCTGGAGCCTGCCGTTGCTGGGGCCCAGGAGCTGCGTTCGGGGCAGAAGCCTGGTCAGAGTGGAGGCCTAGACAGCGTGCCCAGGCTCACAGTGGGTATGAGACCAGGACCAGACCCTGGTGGCTGCCTGGGGCGTGGTGCAGTCTAACTGGGAGAGCATGTGGCCTCCGCTGGTGTCCTGGCTGTGGGGACGGAGAGGCCGAGGACATGCCGGAGTCGATGGTGCCACTCCGCTCCGGGGTGGGGGAGAGGACATTTCCAGGTGTCCCCAGGGCTGTGGGCCTGGGGGGCGCCGCGGATTGGAGGCTGCGGCTCCTGGGGAGGTCCTGGAGCATGTCACAGACTCGGCCACGGGAGCTGGCCACACCGAGGTCACAGGAGGGCCACTGGGAAGTCTCTCCCCATGACTGGCACCTGCCTGAGAGAGACCGGCAGGTCCTCACGGTGTTGATTGGCTCAGAGTGTCTGCAACTGCCAGGTGCCGATCGGCCCAGGCCTGAGTCCCTGCCCCGGCTCCCTGCTCGGCAGGCCTCACACGCACAGCTGCCGCTGTCACCTCCCAAAGTGGGGGTCTCCCCACAGGAGGTGACGTGAATCCCCTGAGACCACGCGTGCAGTGCATTGGGGTGGGGCTCCCCTGGGTCCTGCAGACAAGGGGAGCTTCTGTCTCCCACTCCTGGCCTCCCCAGGAGGGAGAGGCAGAGCAGAGGTCACGGCTCCCTTGTGATTAAAAGGGTCCTGAATGTGAGGTCCAGAAGCAAGGCCCCGAGAGGCAGCACCTGTCTGAGCTACCCTGTGCTCCGGGGCCCGGAGAGAGGACTGGTCCGAGGTATCCAGGGAGAAGGGGGAGGCCTGGGACCCCACAACCAGGAGAAAGTAGCTGCCGGCTGGAGGTTCCTACAGGCCCAGAAAGGGGCCCCCCGTCCCCTTCTGGCAAGGAGCTGGCAGACATGGGCAGGGGCAGCTGCAGTGGAGGCAGCTGTCATGAGGATGGGAAAGACAGTGGGTGCAGGCCATTAGGGGTGTGCCCCATATCCCGGAGGGGCCCCCAGGCCCCTCCAGCTGGCCAGCTCTCCCTGCACTGAGGGTCCCTACCCTTGCCACCACCCTCCCTCCCCCACCCACCCCATGGGGCTATGGCGACAAGAGGGGGCTGAGTGGGGGAAGCAGCGTTGGGTCCCCCCAAGGCTCTGGGAGGGCTCGGAGGTGTCACAGGACAGCAGCAGGGGCAGGAAGTGTGAGCCAACCCCGAAAGTCTGAGAGGTCTGCAAGCAGCTCTCCTGGTTTCCCCCACACACACACATACACAAAAGTTTAAGCATTAAGCACGAAAGCCAGTTTTGACAGGAGAAGCACTGTGTGACTCCCCGTGGCCACCTCCCTTCTCTGGGCCCCGCCCGCCTCATCGCCTCGGTGCCCACCGCAGTCAGAGCACAGCCACGTCCGTGCTCTGCTTCCTCATCTCCTCCTGTTTCGTTCGCCGTCTCCCTTTTCTAGTTCAAAAAAAAGCGTGTGCACAGGTCTAATCCTTGACGTCTCCACTCCAGAGAGGTGCTGCCGACACATTTCAGCGGCAGTGTGACTAACCCGTCGCATTCCCAGGGGACCATCTCCCTGTGGAAAACGCCACGGGTGACGTTTTCACCAGGGGGCTTGGGCACCACCCCGCTCTGACTTTCCCCTTCCCTGTGGGACGCCTGGGACCGCTGCTCCCTTCTGCGGAGGCCGAAGGCAGCTTCCCAGCCTCTGCCCCCGTGGCAGTGAGGGGCTGCCGGCACACACCTTTCTGTTTCTCTCGAGTGGTGTTTTTTTTTTTAAAGCACATTTTCAGATGTAGGATGGCTTGGCTAAGGACGTCCACACGTCAGTACCATTTGTGTGAATTACCGTCTTTGTTTCAAACGGGCTGTACCGTTGCTGGAGCCCCCCTACCCCCCCCCCCGCCCTAGTGATGATTTATTTCATCACAGCTTCTGCGGCACTGGGGGCGTCATTAAGAGCATCTCTTCAGCTGATGCATTGGGTACAAAATGATCTGATGTGGATCTCAGTCATATCAATTCCCCAGAAAATAGATTAGAATTTTTTTCCCTTTTTTCCTCCGGTATGGTATTTTCACAGTTATTTTGATTAGCTCGCACCATATGAAATTGCCTAGATCCTATCATTCCTGCCCTACAGAGGAGGTGATTTCATACGGTGCAGCCCAGCACTAAAGGCTTGAGCGGCGACAGGCTATCAAGAGAGCAAAGACCAAACAGCCGCTTTTTCTTCCTCCCTGGCAAGAGATCTGGAGGTGACTTTTCGACATGACATTCAATTTTAGGAAATTAATTCCATCCCTGACCTGCTTGTTCCCTGCAGACTGGTGCCAGCTGAATGGGGAGGCGGCCCAGGGCCCCGCGGAGGCTGTTACTGCAGGGCCAGGAGGGCTCCCTGCCGCGGGTGCATCCCATAATGATCTGTTCTCCTCCAGCCCAGCGTTGGGGGGGCAGAGGCGGGGGAGGGGGCTCGGTGGGTGCTTCCTGTGGTCTTCCAGCTGGAGGGGGGCGCCGACACCCCAACCTTCTGCAGCCTCTTGCCAAGCCAGGGAGCTCCGGGCAGGACTCCAGGACCCCTGACCCTCCCCTGCGGAGGTGGCATGAGGGAGGGGGAGAAAAGCAGGAAGGGGAAACGACAGCGCCGCCCCTGGACCGGGACTGGTATGGCGCCACACTGATTTCATGAACCCTGATGACACCTTCTTCTCGCTGTCTTCCCTCAGCCGTCGTGAGGTCCCATGCACAGCACCGGGTGCCGGCTTAGCTCTTTCCAAGAGCACAGCTCGGGCACGAGGCACATTCACCTGGCCGTGTAACTGTCGCCCCCAAACTGAAACTCTGTCCTCACCATCCCCCACTCCCCAGGCTCCGGCAGCCCCCATTCTCCCTCCTGCCTCTGAGAACATCACGGCTTCCAGGACCTCAGATCTGTCCTTTCGGGACTGGCTCGTTGCACTCGGCATCGCGTCTTCCAGGCTCATCCGTGGTGGATGGAGCACGTGTCAGAACGCCCTTCCTCTTAAGGCCGAAAACATTCCCTGGTAGGGACAGACCACATCTGTCTGTCCATCCGTCCGTCCGTGGACACTGGGTGACTTCCACGTCCCGGTGTTGTGCACGGTGCCACCACGAGCATGGCCGTGCAAGTACGAGGCACGTTTCACAGTGTGAAGCTGGGAGCAGAGTCCCACGTCTCTCGCACGGACCCCTGACTTTGACCCTGGAGAGAGGTTTCCAGAGGAGAAACTGAGGCACAGCAGGCTGTGATATCAAAGACAGGAGGAGGCGGGCGCTGGCTCTCCTGGCTGCTCCCTCGGGCCAGCTGCACCTGGTCCCCAGGCCTGCCTTTGAGGCCAGCAGAAGGAAGGCCTTGGCGGGGGACCCAGCTCCCGGAGGCCTGCATGGCCCCTCCCTCATGGCTCAGCACGGGGGCCCTTCACTGAGACTCAGGGGACACGGGCCTCCAGGCCTGCTTCCATACCGCTGGAGCCCCCTTACAGGTAGAGACACCGAGGCCAGTGGGCCCTCCTGGGGGCTGGGTCAGCTCCCCACCAGCCGCTCTGTGGGCCGCAGAGGGAGGACGTGTCTCCCAGCCTCTCGCCCCGTTGAGCACGGGGACAGCTGCCAGGACACTCAGGTAATTGATGGTCCCTCTGGCCTCCGGCACTTTTAATTTGATCGACCATGCACTCAGCGCAGGGCCAGAGCTGCACGTACCGAGGGCCAGGCCATAAATCAGGCCCCTGCAGGGGCCTCCCTGGCTGGGGCTGCGAAGTCTCTGGCTGGGACTGTCGGGAGGCCTCCGAGGGGCCCTGACCTCCCCGCAGACACAGGGAAGCTCGGGGTGGGGGCACTTGCACATTTTGCCAGGGGTCCCAGAGCTGGTGGAGCTTCTGCTGAGACCTGAGGCTTGGCGTCCCTCACAAATCATCCCTGGCAGTGGGCGTAGTGACAGGGAGGGGCCAGGGAGAACCTTCCACCCTGAGGTGCTCGTTGGAGCGCCAGGTTTCGGGGGCAGGGGCACTTATCTGCCCCCGCCCCAACTTCTCCCTCCCACACTCCTGCTGCCACTGCCCACCCCCTCCAGGGTTCTGCCCCCACCTGCACTAGGACACCAGCGACTCTAGATCACCAAATCATCAGCTTCTCCGGACAGCCGATCCTCTCCTCGGGTTACGACCCTCCCTTCCCTTGGCTCTGGGACCTGCCAGTTGTCTTCCGGCCTCTCTGGGGCCCCTCCTGGCCTCTCCTTCCAGTCCTGGCCCTTGCCCTTGGCCTTGCCTCCCAAGGAAGGGTCAGCCTCGATGCCCTGATCTTTTCTTCCTGCCCTCCTGACCACCCTTCCTGGCACTGAGACGCCACCATGGGCCCGTGGCTCTCAGACCCCACCCACTGCTCAGGCCCAAGCTTGCCCCCTGGAGCCCCCCTGCCCCGTGGGCCCTTCCACCACCAAACGCCCCCACAACCACACACCTAGCACCTGCACTCAGCACCCCTAATCCTGGGACCAGGGGCCAACTGGGAAGTGCTCACCAGCCCCGACTCACTGCCTCCTTCAGCCCCAAGGCCAGGTGTTCTCTAGTCTGGAAAATTCTGCCTCAGTGGTGCCCCTGCCAACCCACCCCTCCTGCATCTCTCCAGCGTCCTCGACACCAGCCCCCGACAGACACCCCAGCCCCTTCCTCGAGGAGCTTCCTGGGGCTCCCAGGGTCGAGCCCAACCCCTCAGCACAGACTTTAGGGCCCCAGGACCTACCCTCCTTCCCAACACCCCTGTCCCTTGTTGGGGGACAGCAAGGCAGATGGGGACCTGACGTTGCATCTCCTGAGGTCCCCACGCACAGCCTGTGACAACCTGCAGGGTGAGGATCTGCCTGTAGCTCTGCACGCCTGATGGAGGACAAGGAAGGGTGTTCCAGGCATGAGGAACAGCACGTGCCAAGGCCTCAGCACCCAGCAGGAGAAAACGGGATGGGTGACAGGCAGCACCCTGAGGCGAGGCCCAAGGGCCTGGGGGTCTGGGGAGGGGCCTGCACTGAGGGCCTCTTTGAGTCTCCTGAGCAGAGCGGCCTTTCTCCAAGGGCTGCAGGGGACGTGGCCGGGTCTCTGTCCTGAGGAAAGATGCCAAGGAGAGGCCGGAAGTGGCCTCCGGCCGAGATTGCCGGTGCCCAGCCTCGGTGCCCAGCCTCAGTGCCCAGCCTCGGCACCCAGCCTCGGTGCCTTCCGCTTTCCCACAAGGCTTCTGGCCAAGGTTGTTCAGGCCACTGTGCACTTTTTTACGAGCCTGGAGGTTTGTAAAAATTATTAGTTGGTGGAAACTCGAGGGTTGCTGGCCAGCCCTCTGCGGTGGCAGTGGCAGCCCGCCCACGGGACACCCGCAAGGCCTCTGGCCGCAGCCAGGAGGGGCAGGGGGAGGGGAACCTCAGGTTCTGGACAGAGGCAGGGGCTGTAGCCCTGTCCCACCGGGTCCCCAGGAGCAGTCTGGTAGCTATGCAGGAAGGGGGCCACTCCAAAACAGCGTGACCCTTACCCTGAACAAGCTAGCCTGGCTTGTGGACACAGGTTTGAAGCCCAGGCCCGCTGGTACCCAGCCGCGTGGCTGGGGACATGACAGAGACCCGGTGAACGCCTGCTGGCCCTGGGCTCTGAGCTGGGCCCTTCCATGAGCTAAGTCACTTATCGGCAGTCCTGGAAGGGAGGTGCCCTTCTCACCTCCTGGGCTGAGTCACTTCCCCCGTGGCAGGAAAAGGCGCCGGTGGCAACCGGTCGCCTCGTGTGGCACGCAGGAAGTGCCGCTGCATTCGGGGCCCGTTAGCTGAGAGGTGAACGTGCACAGTCTCCCCTTTCCCACCACCCAGCCTCCCAGAGCCGGGGGCCCCTCTCCAGCTGGCCGGGGAGTTCCCTCAGCAGAAAGGAATGTGCAGCCGTGGCGGTCTCTGGAAACAGCCAGGGTTCGCAAATGAGCTGGACGGGGTCAGCTGTGCAGGACCTCGGCCCCCAAGGCCCAGGGCGCAGCCGACTCGCTGGAACCATGTGCAGGACGTGGGGCCGGGGTCCCCTCCCTCTGTGCTCGGCCCTCGCCCAGCGATCGTGACCGGGTGAGGGCCCTGGGCCTCACCGTCTCTGGCTCAGCTGCCCGGGCCCCAGGAAGCGAGGAAGCCTGGGGGGGAGGGGGGGCGGAGGGGCCGCGTGCGGAGCGGACAGGCCGGAGCCGCGGGCCTGGCTGTCCCCCCAGCCTTGCCGCTGATGCACTGTGTGACTCCGAGGGGGCCCTCGCACACCAGGCCTCTGTGTCCCCAAGCTGACGGGCTGTCCTTAGGCTTCCACCTCCGTCACCACCAGAACGGTCAACCGTTCTCCGTGGGGGGCTCACAGTGGGATGGGCTGTCACGAAAAGACACTGCTGGCCTGAGTGTCAACGAACAAGAGCGTGGTGTTCACGGCTGGGCGGAGAGCGTCTGCCGCGGACTGAGTGGGGGCATGGCGTTCGGTTCTGGGAGAAGCTGACGGCCAGCTCTTCAGAGGAGGGCGCTGCGGTGCACCTCGCAAGGAGCAGATAAAAGAAGCCCTGCGTCGGGTGACATCAGGAGGGTCCGTTGCCACCTCCAGATGCACTGGGGCCCAAAAGCAGTTCTAGAAAGCTCTTTCCTAGCCATGAGAACTCCTCCAAACAGGAAGGGGTCCCCAGTGAGGTAGTGAGCTCCTTAACCTTAGAGGCAAGCAAGACTCTCTGTGGATTCTGGGTTCGGTGTATGCCCCTACACATGGGGCTGTCACCAGAGGGGGTGGATGGAGGGATTTGGCCCCTTGGGCCTATGGTTCATGAGGTCCGTGCTATTCTTGGCAAGGGGGACATTCACGTTCCTGGCCACAGAAGGGCCTGGCACACCTCACGGAGGCTTTGACAAGCCACATAGCCGGCTCCGAGTGCCACATCCTCAGTCTTCAGGCTGAGAGTGGGGGGACCGCCCCAGGGTCTGTCAGAGTGAGCCCCCCCTGCCACAGCTCCTCTTTCCCGGCACAGGGCTGAGGGTCTGCCTGGCTAAGGCTGACCCTCCAGGAGCCCCTTCCCCTGTCACAGAGGGGACACAGCAACCTAGCAGAGGCCACGTGGCAAGGCCTGAGCAGACAGGACCGCAGCCCCGCTGGCCCGGGCCCCCCGCCCAGGGCCTCTTGCTCTCCGGGCTCCGCCTCCGCCCAGCTGCCGGGGCCTAATCCAGGCCTGTGGGAAGCGGACCAGGGCGGGTGTGGAAGCGGTGGGGACAGGGGGCCCCCGTGCCTCTGGGATGCCTCGATGTACAGATGCAGCTCTGGGCTCTGGGAGGGCGGACGAACTTGCTAAGCTGCCATTCTCCGTGGCCTGGGGAGCTGGGGCCCAGCCAGAGCCCTCGTTAAACTCGGCAGCTGTGGGTCGCAGGAGCCAAGGGGTGGAGGCCTGGCTGGGAAGGGGGTTTGGGGGCCCCTGGACCTCCAGACCCTCCACCCTGAGGCCCAGCAACTGGGGCGGGGGAGGTTCAGGTCTTCCAAGGGGCTGACGAGAGCCGCACAGGAGGGAGGGCCCCACAGACCCAGCCAAGGAAGGGCTTCCATCCAGAAACTAAACTTTCCCAGGATTCTGTAGACCAGAGTGGGGGAGAGCACTGGCGTCCACCCTGTATGGGGCGCGGGCTGGACCCTGCGGGGGCGACTCCCATCCAGCATCACGTATGGTGCTGGCACGCGAACCAGCCCCCCAGGCCGGGGCTGCGCCCACCACACTCGGGGCCAGGCCAACCACCAACACGTTCCTTGAAACTGGACACAGGCTGCTCCTTGATGTCACCTTGTGGGCCCAGTTCTAGGGTGAGGGGTCCCCTCAAATGGCAGGCCAAAAAGAGACCTGGAAGCGGGACTCTGGCCCCAAGAGGGCAGGACCATGCTGTGCTCCCCCGGGGACCCCATGCGGGGCTCCGCACCCGCATGAAGGCACCCAGGATTCGCCGCTTTAAAAACCCATAAGCCCCGATTCCAGGCTGCGGGGGAGCCACAGCCCCAGCAGCCCAGGTTGCCCCTTGGCGTGAGGAAGACAGACCCTGTGGGTGTCACCAGGGGGCCGCAGAAGAGCCAGTCCCCCTCACAAAGCAGAGGCAGCACGAGGGCCAGTGAGAACGCGCGGGACAGGCCGTGCACACAGTAGGCTTGCTGCGGGTGGAGTTTCTGGGCGGGCCCTTCCCCCAGGAGGAACGGCGGACGCCCGGGCTCGGGGGCGCAGGCAGAACTCCTCGCTGCAGACAATGAGCTTCTGCACACGTACACCGAGAGCGGCGTCTGCGCTTCCGGCGGCCGCGCCTCCCGGAATAGCTGCCTTTTAATTACACGGAAAGGTCACCAGAAAAAAAGAGGAAGAAATGAAAAGCCGGTGTCGCCAGGACTTCTCCGCACCTACAACTTGGCAACCAAGGGGCCGAGGGCCAAGGGCAGGGCGAAGGCGGGGGTCCCACCGGGCAGGGGGCGCGGGTGCCCGTGCCTCCCGGCCTCCACTCCTACGGTGGGTGGACAGGTCTTGGAGACTGGGAAAGCCCTCCTCCTCCTCCTCCCACCGAGGGCCACCGCGGGCAGGCAGTGGGCTTGGCACTGGGGACAGTGAGCCAAAGAGCCCCAGTCTCCTGGGTTTATAGTCCAGAGCAGGGGGAGGGGGCGAGACACGAAGCAATAAGTCACACGAATGTGGCATCTCCGTAGTGGCTGAGGGTTGCAGGCCTGGAGTAGGATAGCGGTCTTGGAGAAACCAAGGAAGGCTTCCTGAAGGAAGCGGCATGAGGGGTTCGAGGCAGAGCGGGCAGGAACAACGGAGGGGGAGAAGCCTTTATCCTCTGAAGCATGAGTGAGGCACAGTGGGGAGCGCCTGGGAGAACAAACCGTGCCCCCTCCCAGCTGAACTGGCCCTTCGCCTCTCCCCACCAGCGGTGCGGCCTCTCCACCTGCGTGTCTGCCGTTCCCCCGACAACGCTTCTCCAGGACAGAGGCCTCACGCACCGGGGCTCTGTCCCTGCCTTCCCGAGCCACAGAGAACCTCGGCTGCAAAGGACCTTCCCTTCCAGGGACTCCGCCTGCCCCCTCAGAAGCCCCAGGGACCCTCGGCTTTTTCTACAGCTGCTCACAGCATCTCTGTACCTCAGGACTGGGTGAGCTGGGGTAAGGCGAGGCAGGTCCCTGCAGTCCCCTCGGCACCTGCAGCATCGACCCTGCCTCCCTAGGAGCCCGGGGTCACAGGGTCAATCCCCCGATGTTCGAGGAGAGAGTTCTCCCCGAACGATTTTAAGTGAGTGGGATGGTCACCTTCTTCCCCTGTAAATTGGCCTAACTGGTCACATTGACAACATTTGTATGATCCGTTCAGCCCCAGGCCCGAGACCAGTTGCTTACTGGAAGATCCACATGGAAAACACAGCGAACCGTGTTTGTCGTGTGGAAACGAGAGCACAGCGCGCACGTGTGGCCCAGCGCCACGGGAGAGACCTGCAGACCCGAGGTGTCCACTGCGCCGCCCGCCTCCGGGCAGGGGCTGCGGGGGCTTTCATGTTCTTCCTTGTACTTCCTGGCACATTTCTGCGGATTCCACAGGGAACTGGTTTCTTTCATGGTCAGAAAAGAAGATAACCTATCTCATCAAAGGATGATACCTAGATGCTACAAATTGCAGTCTCAAGTTTTAAACAGACCCCATGCCCCCCCGCCCCCGCAGCCCCTGCTCTGTGAGGGGCGGTTCTCCTGGCCACCCGGGCTCCAGGCCGGCATTTCTGCTCACGGCCGCACACCCGGGCAGGGCATCTGGTCTCCGGCTCTGCTCACTTAACACCGCTGATAAGCATCTCTTTCCACCGAGACCTCATAATTACAGTGGTTAAGGGCCTCAGCATCTGCCTGCAGGCGGCTTTGGTTCTCGATTTAAATTTGGCGGAGGGGGCAGCAGCCTGCCGAGCTATTAGGGGGCAGTGATTGATGGTTCATTCGGCGTGGCCGTCACGTAGCACGGCCCTGGAGACTGTGTCGGCCTTATTAATCCGGTGTACCTGTCTGGCCTGGGGAAGGGCTGTGTCCCTGGGCCCAGGAAAATAGCCCAGAGCTGGGCCCCCAAACCCAGGTCGCTCAGCTTCAGGCCCATTTTCTCCCTGGCATTCGAAGTCCTCCCTCCCAGCCTGATGTGCCCCACGTCTCGAGCTGGGTCTGCTGTCGCCCCACGGGTCTGATGTGTCCCCCTCCTGGCAGGGCCCTCAGACTCCCGTGCACATGGAGATGGCCAGTGCCCGTCTGAGTGGCCTCCCACTCCCTTCCCCAGCACTCCCCAGCTAGGCCGATGGTGGGCTGTGGCTTACGCAAGGGCCCCCGGCCTGGGACAGAGTCCCCGGGAGAGAAGGAGCCAGGAGAGCAGGGCAGGCCAGCAGCTGTCTCTGCTTCCAGAACCCCGGATCTCTCTCTCCTGCCATTCTGCACACATTGGCCTCAGCTACCATTGGGGGACCACGCTGGGCGACCCTCCCGCTGTCCCTGACGGAACAGTGCTCCGTCCTGTCCACGCTTCCTGCGTCCTCAGCTCTCCCTCCACCAGAGTGGCCCCCAGCAGCACCCTGCTCCCTGTCTGCGGGGAGGGGGGAGCCCATTAACATGCCAATGTCATCGTGCCCCACTTAAAATTAAGTGGCTTACATTGCCCTTGGGACAGAGCCCAAGGCCCCGGCCAGATCTGCGCTGCCCACCCGCAGGCCCCTCCCCGCCGGTCTCCATTGCACAAGACCAGCTGCCCCGTCCCTCCCACCCACCGCCCTCCCTCCCCGTCAGCCTCTGCTGGGCAAAGATTGCTTCTTCTGAGGGTCTCCCAGAAGCCTGCCTCCCCCAAGGCTAGAGGAGGAGCCCCTCCTCTGGCTCCTTCATCAAAGTACAAGCACCCCCTGGGTCATTTTCCAGTGACAGGGCCACTGGCCCCAGCAGACCGGCAGCTCCCAGGAGTCAGGGACCTCTCCCAGACTCCCAGCGCCCAGGCAAGACCGGGCAGGCACTGGGCAGGTGGGGGTGGGAGGAGGGGGGGCTCCTCAGGAAACGTGTGCGGAGAAAATGAAGGCAGAGGAAGGGAGGAGGAAATGAGAGTGACAGCCGAGGTGCTTGCACTGGCTCGCGAGACCCGAACGTTAACTTTTCAAGAGACTGTGTGAGCTGGCTGTGGAACATCGGGGAGCTTGAGACCAGCCGTCGTCGGAGTGTTTACACCAGGGAAGCGGCAGCTGCAAATCAGGGCTCTCGCTCCCCAGAGAGCCGGTCTGTTAGCTCGCCGCCACCGAATGCCCAGTTCTGCTCCTGCTAGCCCCGATTTCCACGAGGAATCGTGGACTCACAGCCCTGGAAAGGCTCTTGAGGCCGGTCTTGCGAGTCTTCCAGCCCACCCATTCGCACACCTCATTCGGTCACTTGGCAAAGGGCCTCCGACCACTTCCCAAGTCAGGCTCCTCTCCGGGCTCACGGGATGACCCAGGCCAGGGGTGGGGGGAGGGGGCTGGAGCAGGGAGTGGGCGCTTTCTGAGGACATTGATGAGCAGCTCCTGCAACGCGGCTAACTCAGCTCGAGCGGCTGAACTTCTGGCACGCGCTCCGATTGCTTTGTGGGCCAGTCCGTGGGCTTATAAATTAGGAGCAAAGTTGGGGGCGAGTTACAGCACACCCAGCCAACAGGGGCTTCGACGCACAAGGCTGCTTCTTACCTAGCAAGATGCCTGGAGGGGGCTGGTTCTGGTGTTAGTTCGAGCCCCCTGAGGCCCCCGTGGACCCACGGCTCTCTCTGTCCCCTCCCCCTCCCCCTCAGGTACCGCCCCTAAGCCTGCAGGGACAGCAGGGGGGAGCAGCCGGCCTTGTCACAGCTTACGAGGGGTCTTAGCTAGGGCTGAGCTGCCTTGGGCCCCCCAGCTCTGCCCTGGGCCAGGCTCTGTGAGCACACAGAGCCCAAAGGGCTGGGTGCGGGGGGCAGAGGGCGGCCCACTGCTCTGGGCCTGAAGAATGAGCTAATGCCACTACCTTGTCTGTCCACCTAACAAGCTCCATCCTCGGCTGCCGGAGCTGCTACCTGGCCCTTGGCAAGGAACCTGCCAAAGCCCATGAACCTTTTCAGTTCTTCCCAAGGGCACACTGACCCAAGGGTGAGGGACCTCTGCCCGCACGGGCCAACCCAGGCCCCGTCTTCCCGTCCCAGCCTCTGCCTGGGTTTCCGTCCTCGGGGAAGCTCTCATCGGCTCACTCTCTCACTGTATCGCTCAGGTCCCAGCCGCCCGTGTCGTCCCAGCTCACTTCCTCTGATGCAGCCCTGGCCTCGCTCTCTGGAGCGATCTGTTTGTTGGCGTCTTTATTCTGTCTTCTCTTCCAGAACAGAGGCTGCAGGAGGGCTAGGGCCTCCCATCTCTTGCTCATCCCTGTCTCTCAGTGCCTGCAGCTGCTCTAGGCGCACAGTAGGGCCTCAAGAAACATTCACTGAATGAACGGACCTGTCTCTCAGGTAGTCACGGCTTTCTCGCAATGGTGCGCATCGAGGACCTAGCACGGTGCCTGGCCCATACTAGGTGCTCAACTAAATGTCAGCTCAGACAAGAGTGAGAAGAGTATCATTTTCTTGTCCAGCCCCTCCATTTTCTGGGTGAGACAACAGCAGCCCGAAGAGGGGTAGGAACTCTCAGCGGGCCACACAGCAGCCCCCGGCCAAGAGAACCTGGGTCTTCCTTCACTGCGACCCCCTCAGTTTCCATTTTGCCGGCTGTAGCCCAGGCCCCTGGAGAATCGGTCTGGTGGTTTTGAAATAATAGAGGGAAAAGTTACAGTTCTCCTGTTCCTGGAGAAAAATTAATTCCACCACCAGGCATTTTTCCCCAAAGCCCCGGAATCTGGGGATCAAATCATGGCCCTGTCTTTGCAGTTGCTACGCTGCGATGTTTCAAAGGCAGAGTCTCAGGAAAAATATTGTTATCACGGAGGCCTGGCGCACAGCAGTGCTGGCGTGATCTTACTCGACAAGATACAAATGCGATACAATGTCGCCCATCCGGGTTTTAAATGAGCAAGTTAGAAAAACAAAGCGCACAGAGCAAGGAAGTGGTCCTGATTACCCGGAGCTCAAAGCAGTCGCCTTGCCTGGGACAGCAAGCCAGGCTACTCCGCTGCTGTTGGGGGGAGGGCTGCAGGGGGGCTCCCTCCCCACCCCCCATCCATCATCCCGTCACGCAGACTTTGAATATTAAGTAAAGTTTTATTTATGGTTCTTCTCACAGGCTTATGCCTCTCCAGCGAGGCAGGGGTAATATACCAACCCTCTCACACAAAAGTTAAGCTATAAAAAAATAATTAAGGAAAATTTCCCCTGCAGTACAGGCGGCTGGGAAGCCGCGTCCTTCTGCAAACACTCTGCGCGGGGCCTTCCTAATGAAAGCAAATTGCTCCGGGCGGGCAGGGGCAGCCTGGTGGGCCACGCAGCAGTCTGCTCCTCCCCTTCCTGCCGCCAGCCCCCTCCTCAGGAGGGCCACTGGGGTCCTGCCGGCCTCAGCCCCTTCCGCCCACCATCGTTTTTCTTCGCAGAATGTAGAAGATGCACTAATGACAGATGGCAAGAGACTCACAGGCTGCTGGTTGGCAGATGCCGGCCTGTTCAGGCGGCCCCGGTCTGCTGGGAAAGGCAACTGAGTCTGGGGCAGATCGGTTCTGAGAGGCTCGAGAGCGAAGTCAGGGCGCCGGGTGCGGGCAGAACCCCTTGCGGGGCAGATCTGGGCTCAGCACCTAAGGCCGGACTGCGGAGGTGGCCTGTCAGAGGGTTGCCGCCATCTCCGGGGAGAAAAATGTGTTCCAGGTTCCAGGTGGGTCCCCTCCCACCACACCAGAGCGCTGCCCCTTCTGGGCCCCGGCCCCGGCCCCGGGCCACATCCCGGGCAGAGCAAACACTTTGCCAAAGTCATCACAAGTCACCCTCACGGTGACCCTCCAGGTCGTCACTGTCCTCACACTGCAGAAGAGGACACCGAGGCAGAGGGCTGCTCGGGAAGTGCCCAGCAGCGGAGAGCTGGGCTCAGCACGGGGACGGTGCTCGGGTGACCAGGGCCCGTTCTCCGAATTCCTCAGGGAGAGCCTCAGCGACGAGGTGCTTGCGGGAAATAGTGCCCCCCGGGCTCCCTTGCTCCTTGCTGCGTGTCAGCCGGTCTCCTGACATCAGGACCCGGCGCTTCCGCACGTCCCCATGGCCTCGCTTACTGAGTGGCGCTGAGCATCTCCTTCCGGGTGTCGGGCACGTGGGTTTAGGCCGCAAATATCTACTGGTGGACAACCCCGCACTTGGCAAGGGAGGCCTGACAGGAGCAAGACAGATCGGTGCACTCTGAAACGTGGTGCTGGAGGTGGGGCGTGGAACAGCGTTTCAGAGAGGGGGAACGGCATGTGCAGAGACTCTGAGTCTGGAGGGAATATTTCCCCAGCTGTTCCTCTTTCGCTGTCTATCAGCCAACATTCGACACTCAATTTTTTGCAAGAGGGTGCAGAGTGAGGGGGGGGGAGATGCAGCGGAGAACACGCAGCACTCGCTTCCGGCCAGCCCCCCGAGTCTCCACTCTTATCAGGCTCAAAGCCCCCAGCAGGCCTCCCAGACACAGGGTGCATCCCGAGTCCCAGGGCTGTGGGTTCACCTCCCCCTCCGCCCTGAGGGGCTGTTTCCTCTGTGTGCACTGCTGTGTCCCACCTTAGCTGACCATCGAAGTCCTCTTCGCCCACCAGAAGCTCCCACACCACCTCCTCTGGGAACCCTCCTCTCAATCACCCAGCCCGAGCACCTTCCCCTCCCCCCGCCCCCTCTGAGTAGGTGTCTACGTGGCCGCCTCCCCCAGGACTGTGAGTTTGTCGGG
>PVKM010028044.1:0-18488 GCA_004027735.1 Carollia perspicillata
GTACCACTTTTGTTTTGTTCACTGTTACCAGGTACTGTGATATACAGTTACCTCCCAATGGTAACCATATATCACAGCATCTGGCACATTGCAGATGGGTGATAAATATTTGTTGAATGAATGAATGAAAAATAGGAAAAGCCTTTAGGAGGAAGTTGCATGGACCAAGATTTTAAACATATAGCAGTTCTGTACTGACTAGGCCCAGGATGACCTCAAGGAGGAGGGACTCAAGCTGTGGGTTGTCTGTCAGTCATCATCACGGATGCTGCAGTTTTCCAGGACAGGGACAGCATGACAGGAAACCAGGCCCAGAAACACTGGAATCCAATCCCTACTTCATTTCAGCCCTTCCCAAACTGGCTGAATCTGAGAGGACAACCATATATTTTAGTACTGCAGGGGAGTTTGGTGGCCTTGAATCATTTTACATGAGCAAATGAATGCCCAGAAAGGTTGAGTTTCCCATGTTACCCTAGGACCTGTGTCTCTCAGTGCCTATGTTGGGATTGGTTCCTTCCTCCAGGCACCCAACAATGTGAATATTTCTGATAGAAATGAAGTTGTTGTGAGAGGACATTTGGATCTTTAAGAAACCCATTTCTCCTATGTAGTGTGACTTGCATTTCTAAAGTTCACTGATCACACATGCCCTTTATTTTTGTAAAGAACAAAGGGGCTAACCCACAACTCCCATGTCTTAAGTCTTTTTTAAATCACTTTTAATCTTTTAATTAGTTGATGAACAATATTGTATTAGTTTCAGGTGTACACCTCAGTGATTAGACATTATATAATTTACTAAGTGATCATCCCAATAAGTCTCATACCCATCTGATGTCATACATAGTTATTAGAATATTGTTGACTATATTCCCTATGCTGTACTTTATATCCACATCACTATTCTAACTATCAATTTGTACTTCTTAATCCCTTCACCTTTTTAATCCATGACCCCAACCCCTGTCCCATCTGGCAACCATCAAAATGTTCCATATATCTATGAGTCTGCTTATGTTTGGTTTGTTCATTTATTTTGCTTTTTAGATTCAATTATTGCTAGATATGTATTTATTGCTATTTTGTTGTTCATATTTTTAACTTTTCTCCTTCTTCTCCTTCTCCTCCACTTTCTCCTCCTCCTCCTTCGCCTCCTCCTCCTTCTTTTTCTTCTCCTCCAAGAACACCCTTTCACCTTTCATGTAATACTGGTTTGGTGGTGATGAACTCCTTTAGCTTTTTCTTGTCTGGGGAGCTCTTTATCTATCCTTCAATTCTAAATAATTGCTTTGCTAGAGTAATCTTTGTTGTAGGTCCTTTCTTTTCATCACTTTGAATATTTCTTGCTACTCTCTTCTGGCCTGCAAAGTTTCTGTTGAGAAATCAGCTGACAGTCTTGTAAGAACTCCCTTGTAGGTAACTAACTGCTTTTCTCTTCCTGCCTTTAAGATCCCTCTCTTTGTTTTTAACTGTTTGTATTTAATTTTGATGTGTTTCGGTGTGGACCTCTTTGGGTTCATTTGTTTGGGACTCTGTGCTTCCTGGACTTGTGTGTCTATTTCCTTCACCGGGTTAGGAAAGTTGTCTGTCATTATTTTCTCAAATAGGTTTTTAAGTTCTTGTTCTCACTCTTCTACTTTCAGCATTCCCATGATGTAAATGTTGGTATGCTTGAAGTTGTCCCAGAGGCTCTGTAAACTATTCTCAGTTTTTTGGATTCTTTTTTATTTTTGCTGATCTGATTGGGTGTTTTTAGCTTTCTTGTATTCCAAATTGCTGATTTGATTCTTGACTCCTTGTACTCTACTGTTGATTCCCCATAAATTATTCTTTATTTCAGTAGTGTGTCCTTCATTTCTGACTGATTCTTTTTTATGGTGTTCATGTCTTTTTTACACTGTCAAAGTTTTCTCTAAGTTCATCTACTCTTCCCTTAAGTTCACTGAGCATTCTTATAGCCAGTTTTTTGAACTCTATATCTAGTAGATTGCTTGTCTCCATTTTGTTTACTTCTTTTTGTGGAGGTTTGTTCTGTTCTTTTATTTAGACCCTGTTTCTTTGTCTTCTCATTTTGGCAGCCTTCCTGTGTTTGTTTGTATTTACTAGAGAGAGCCACTACATCTTCTGGGGTTTGTAGAGTGACTTAATGTAGTAGATGTCTTATAGGGTCTTGTAGCCTCTTCATCTGAGGTGGGCACTCCAGATAGGTGTGCCCACTGTGTGGGCTATGTACATTCTCCTATTGTACTTGACCCCAAACTGCTGTGGCAAGTCAGTGGAAGGGATTTACCTTCAGTCCAATCAGCTGCAAGGACTGGCTGTGATAATTGACCACCATGAAGGATCAGATATGTAGGGAGGTCCACTCCACAGATCAGGACTTACTTCAACAGGGCTCTGGTGCTCACTGAGTTTATCTCTTGAGTGTGTTGCTTGTGGAGGTGGTTGGGGGTGCTTAGACATGGTCTGGAACTGTCTACTTGTTGCACTGGCTTGGGGCCTCCAAGGAGGTGCAGGCCAAGGTCAGCTGCCATTGTGTTCTGCCTGGGGCCACCTGGCATGAGCTACAAAGTGATTTGCAGAAGCTGCTGCTAGTGCTGGGCCTGGGACCACTTAGCAAGAGGTAAGGGACACACTGAGTTAAGATGCTGCTTTTTTGTGGGATTTTAGGAAAATCTGAAGCATGAGTTGTGACAGGCCATTGTATGGAAAAGCCACTGGAAACATTTTGTCTGGGCCCACACGTTTGTGGGGCAGGCTCTTTGAGAATCACTAGAGCAGGGGGAAGAGTGATAGCCAGGTTGATGGAGAATCAGATTTGGTGCCTTTCTACCAGCTCTGTCATGGAAGGTCTCACGACAGGAACAATGGCTTCTGCCAGCACTTTATCTGGGAGAAAGATGCCCCTCAGGCTCTTGTACTCATGTCAGGTACTTCACTTGCTTCCCATATGTCCTTGTTGCTTTTGAGCTACTGTCTCAGCACTGGAGCTCAATGGGAGTGAGTTCAAGTAAGTCTGTGTGTGGGCTCTTTAAGAGGAACTGCCTGGGACTCCAGAAGCTCTTTGTCTCATTCAGCCACAACTTCTACTGTTTTCATAGCCAAAAGTTATGGGGATTTCTTTTCCCAGCACACCTAATTTTTATCCACCACAGGTAAGTGTGGGACCAGCCTCCTCTGTGTCTCCTCCACTCCTACAAATATTGATGTGATTTCTTCTTTATATCCTTAGTTGTAGGACTTCCACCGAGCTAGATTTCAGGTGTTTCTGAATGACAGTTGTTCTGTAATTTAGATGTGGTTGGGAGTATGTAAGTACTGCATTTATCTCACTGCCATCTTGACCAGAAGTCCTAAGTCTTTTGTGAAAGCATTGATTGCTGTTCCTATTGTTCAAAGCAGGATTGTTCTCTTGGCAACACACAGTCAGAAAGAGGGCCCAGCAGGGCGCTCAGCCTGTAACACTGTTGAAGTTTGACCTTATGGTTCAGGTGAATAAAAGAAAAAAGCACTAATTGAACAGAGAGTCATTTTGAATTCGTTACCAATCTAAACTATAGAATGCTTTAGGAGAAATGACATTTGGTTATTTTCAAGTACATTTAGGAATTCAGAATACTGGCCAACTGAGCTCTCAAGGACAGGCCCTTAGAAAATCCAATTTAATGAATATTTAAGAATAGCTTGTTGTTATGCTATTACAATTAGCACAGGTAAATGGAGGCTTCAAATGTGCTCTTGGAAAGCAGCCTTTTCTCAGTTTTCTGTGTTAATCATTGATTACTCATATATTGTGGTTTGCTCTGAGGCTGCTTTTACTGGGAAGAAAGGATGTGCTTAGTGACGGAAGATGGTGTGGCAGAGGGAGAGCCTGAGATTTGGGTTCAGATACAGCTGGGTAGAATATTGGCTCTGTCCGTGAGGAAAGCTGCGTGTCCCCCAGGAAACATCGTTCTCTCCACTGAGCCTCAGTTTCCTCCTCTGTAACACAGGATCATAACACCTGTTTCAGTGAGATGTTCTGCTGATTCAACAAAATCATGTTTAAAAGTCCTGGCACATAGTTTAATAAATTCTAGCCTCTTTCTCCTAAAGCCAAACTTCTGTTCCCTGATCATCTAGAAAAAATCAAGTTACGAATTACCGAAATCTTTCAATAGGTAAAGAGAAGGCGGTGTGTTGGTTCCTTACCACAGTTCGCATAAGCCTTTGACTTTATCCCTAGACTGTCTTGAGTTGCTTCATCTACCCTTCCTGAAGCAGCACACTGAGAAAGCAAAGGTGAGCAGCAAAACGAAAAGGAGGTTCACGATGGTGCACCTGAAAACCAGTCACCATGAAGTCTCACACGTATTTAACTTTGTTCCCTACTCTTTTCTTTCCTAACTCTTTAAGATCTATGGGAGGGATCATGTAAGATCATGTAGCCAGAAGCAGCCATCAAAGGCTCTGGAGTGGAGCGTGTCTAAGAGACTGCAGTGTGATGGACGAGGCTAAGAGTGGCAAGAGATGCTGTTCCAGAAGTTGGCAGGGACCAGATCAGGTGGGGACCTTACTCACAGGGATCTGTTCCAAGACCCCCAGTGGATGCCAGAAACTAAGGATCGTGCCAGATCCCTATATATCCTGTGTCTTTTCCTAGACATACAGACCTATCATAAAGTTTAATTTATAAATTAGGCAGAGTAAAAGATTAATAATAACTACTAATAAAAGAGAACAGTTATAGCTATATTCCATAACAAAAGTTATGTGACTGGCTTTGGGGACAATATTAAGTAAAATAAGGATCACTTGCACACAACACCAGTACCGTGACAATTGGTCTGACAATGGAGATGGCTGCTAAGTGATGAATGTGTGGGCAGCTTACGCAGTGTTGATAGGCTGGACAAAGGGATGAGTCACATGTCAGGTGGATGGATTGAGGTGGCAGGAGACTTCATCATGCTACTCAGAACAGCAGACAGGTTAAAACTTATGATTTGCTTATTTGTGGGATTTTCTACTTAGGGTAATATTTTCAGAACTGTGGTCAACTACAGGTAACTGAAACTGCAGAACGAGAAACCGCAGGTAAGGGGGCACTCCTGTGTTAAGTTTAGATTTTAAGTACAATGGAAAGGCACTGGAAGTCTTTAAAACAGGAAGTGGCATGATTTGATGTATTATTTTAAATGTGCATTCTGACTGTTGCAGGAAGATTGGATTGTAGGAGTTCAGCATGGAAGCAGAGAGATAAGTTAGGATGTAGCTGCCATGGTTTATGGAGTTCAGGTGCTCGAGGGTGGTGGAGGGAAATACTGTAGAGGTACAATGGACAGGCAGTTAAAGGTGAGGCTTAAGTAAGATAGCAGAATGAAAAGTTCAAAGTAGACATTTAACAAACACAGGTCCCCTTCCTCCTTTGTGCTACAATTACATCAACAAAGTGATGCTCTTCTCTGGAATTGGATTTAGAGGGATGAGAAATTAAAAACCACATTTTCTCAGCTATGGATTTGCTCTTTGGAGCCAGGGCTGACAAGGTGATGAAGGCTCTCTCTTGTGACAATGGCCTGCCTACTACAAATACTTGCCAAAGAGGGAGAAAGAAAGAGGCAGGAGGCAGGGGAAAAGGGAAGAGAAGTGTGGGAAAAGGCTGGAAGGTGCAATTTGGAGACCTCCTGACACACCTGAAGACGCTGCAGTGTGCAGAAGGTGCTGGCATACAGATGGATATGCATCCTTACAGTGACAATATGAGGATGGCAGGACAATCTGCTGTGATCAGAACTGGAAGGAATCTTCTAGAGGCCATTTCATCCTGTGTCCTCATTTTAGGAAATTCAGATTCAGAGAGATGTGACTTGTGCAAAGCCACATAACGGCAGATAATGGCAGAAGCAGAGCTGGTAGCAAGACAGAGTGGAAAGAGACTAATTTTCCAAGTAAGAGACAAGGTGCAGTCTTTATTCAATAAAGGTGTTCTGAGCCCTGCTCTGACTGAGACCCAACTCTAGGCATGGGAAACGCAGAGTACAATAAAACGGACTAGGTCTCTGGCTTTTGGGGCTTACAGCAACTTTGCCACCATGGGCCAGGTATTTGGCCTTCACAAATCAATTTCTTGTTCTCTAAAATGGTAGTAGTAGTAATTAATGTATCAATTCATTCTGCAAAGATTAATTAAGTGTATGTAATGTGCCAGGCACAGAGCTGGGTGCTGGTAACACAAACATAAGGCCCCGTTTTCAGATATGATTCAAGATGATGTCATCCTACATGTCCATCTAAATCCCCCAGGGCCTTTTAAAAGTTCATTACTACCCTGGCTCCACTCCCAGAACTTCTGATTCAACCGGTCTGGGGTGGGGCCCAGGCATCACTGGTTTCACAAAGTTCCCAGGTGGTTCTAATGCTCAGGTTGGGGGGTGGTGGTGAAAAAGCTCTGCAGAGGAGAGGATAAAGGACACAGGCTGATGAGGGAGGTGATGGGGCGGGTACAGAAAACAGCACATATGGCTCAGGCCCTGGGTTTTGGGAAGGTTTCCCAGAGAAAGCAAGGCCACTATTAGAAGCTAGTCTACCAACAAGATGAAGGAACAGTGTCTGGGAGGTAGGGAGGACCTCAGAGAACTGACGAGTAACAAATAGAGGCCGTTACCACCGGCCAGGGCCAGTGATGAGCACTCAATCATGGTTCCTTTGCCTGTCTCTCTCTCTCCCTTTGTTCTTCCCAGCCCCACTCCCTTCCTATTAATGATTTTCTCCTGCAATACACTGTGCTGACAGGACAACAGCTGATTCTCCAGCTTCTAGTAATTATCTGGAAGAGCTTCTTCTGTCATCCATCAGCTGGTGAACCACTCACATCTCCTGCTCCTCAGCCAGGCAGAAGCCGGGCTCTCAGCTCCCTCCCCACAGCGCCCAGCTCACATGCCTCCTGCAGCAGAGCGGAAGGCCCGCACCCTTCCCTGCACGATTTGATGAGTGTATCCCCCACAACCTTCCACCTTCGGGCACGCCAAGACAAAACGCATTCTTCTCTGGAATTTAATTTGTTCTGCACTCAGTAACCCCCAGCTGGTAACCCAACCACACTGGATGTGTTTGACAAATAGCCAGTGAGACTTACCATAAATCCACTTCGTTAAGAGAGACTCTTAGTGTTAAAACATAGTTAGATTAAAGTTTGGCTTTCCCCCAGGGTGTGGAGAAGTTCACAGACATGCACCGTATTCAGTGAGATTTAAGTCCGTGCGCAACGTCTGCCACTTTCATGCTGAAACAGGAGGGAAATCTGACATGCTTTTACATCCCGGAGAATGAAGAGAGTCAACACCTGGTCGAGCCTCTGCTGAAGTAACCCTCAGCAGAACCTTACCTCCTTCTCAAGGCGAGGGGTGGAGGAGAAGGGAGCCCCCTTTTGACCCTGTGTTGATGTCTGGTGACTTAAGCAGGGTACGACCAAGCATCAGAGTAAGAAGGAGACTGGGACGTTGAGAAGGAAAACCCATCTTCTGCTGGAAATGTCATTGTCCTAGGCCAGGGTAGGGGAGAGCCGGAGAGTCCACTTCTTCTATTTATAATCGTCTAAATGCAATGTAAAAAAAGGATTATATTAATTTTTCCCATTAAGATAGCCCCATTTTGTCCCTCCTCCACCCCACTTTTTGTCATTTTGGGCCACTTTGACATATGGGCATGACCAGAAACAAAGGTTGTTGTTTCATCCAGGCAGCCATCTGTCCACACTTGCCAGTGAACTGAATTTGCCAAGAACTCCCACTCTGAGGGCTCTCAGGAGAGGCAAGCTGATAAGCTTGTGCCTTTGATAAAGCTCACAGCCTCATGATCTGAGCAGGGTGGGGAGGCTGAAGCCATGGGAAACGGCCTCTCTCATGGAGAGAGTCTGGATCCCTCTGGGCCTGGAGGTGCTGACAGTGTAAGAATGAAGGAATGAGGAGGGAGGGGCGGGGCTGCAGGATGCACTCGAGATGTTCAAGAAGCTGGGGCTGCAAATAAAATCTGGCGGGGCTCCATTTTCTTCTGCATCTGACCCTACCACAATCCTCTTCCCAAAAATCTAAGCTTTCTCTTTCCAAAGGCTGGTGACGTTGTGAAGCCACTGGTTTGGAGCCAGACTGCCTGGTGCGAGTTCACGATGAGCCTGGCAAATCTGGCTAAGTGACATTTCTTTGAGCCTCGGTTTTCAGTGACATAACAAGCACGGTCCTCCTTCTGAACTGTTAGGGACTTTAAATGTGCCAACATAGTTAATACATATACAGCCCAGCACAGCAACTGAGATGTGGAAGGTTCTGAGCAAACTGAATTTTCACTCCTAATTTTGTCCTTTGTTAAATGAAGTCAGACCGTTGAAAGCCCATTAGTGTACAAGAGACGTTTATCTGTCCATCCCAGAGGGTCCAGCACAATGTAAAAAGGCCTCCTGAACATCTTCAGGCAGAACAGGACAGAGAGACACACATTCTGCTGAGCTGATCGTAAATCTGAATGAAATAATGATGTAAAATACTCAAGAGCAATTTGGTGAGAAGATGCCTCATCTACCTTGATGGGCTTTTCAATTACTCATTTTTAGTACTGCATCACACCATTCTCTGGCAATAATTATTAAACACTGCAACTGTATTGCAATATAAAACTTAAAAGGCTGATTTAGTTCCTCGGCATTAGACTGCCTAGCATAGCATTCCCCAATTATACGGTTTTATTTGTTTAAACGTGTTTATCAGAGTGATTTTCTAGCATTGAGTCAAAACTGACATCATCTCCCCCAAGTGGACAACAAGGTGACTGTGAGTTGGGTCCAGTGGTTACAAGCTTTGGGGTTATGGGGTACATTAGGCTAGGCTCCCCACTTCCTAGTCCCAGTTTCTGAATCTGTAAAGTGGGGATAATTCCTACTTTACAGGATTATTAAGGTGATTATGTGAAATAGTGGATATGAAGTGCAAGCAAGAACACAGAGTATGGACTCCATAATGCTAGATATTATTGCTGTGACTGTGCATTCTGGGACCTCCTGGAATTCCCAGTTATTCACATGTGTGCCTCATCACCTTCTAGGTTCTAGGCACTGAAGGTGCTGTCAGGGTACATTTTCTGCTTGTCACTTTAGAACTCAAAGGAAGTCACAGTTATGGGCCACCCAACTATTCCAGCCACCCTGCTAGGCACATTCATCAGCACAACCTAGCCAATTTACAGGTAGGGACACTGAGGCACAGAGAGGTTGTCCACTTCATTCAATCTCATTCAGTGACTAAGACAGAAACCAGACTCGGGCCTGCTCGTCCCCAAAGCCCATACGTCCTCCTCTCTTCACTACCCCATGCTGCCTCTCAGGATCCCAGGAGGCATATTTCACCTGGTTTGAAGGAGAAGTCTTCCTTCTCTTCCTGAATCTTTTAAAGGCAATACTTATTTTCTTACTGAGGATTACCTACCCCTGATAAATGACCAGTTCCCCCAAAGTCCATCTCTACCTTTTAGGGTCCCCCAATCACCATGTGGAAAATGAGGTCTCTCTCTTTCTCTTTCTCATTCTCTCTCTCTTTCTCTTCTTAATCGTCGCCTGAGGATATAGTTATTGATTTGGGAGAGAGAGAAGAAGGAAGAGAGAGAAGAGAAACATCAATCAGTAGCTTCACATACCTGCCCTGACTAGGGATCAAACCCACAACCTTTTGTTGTACGGGGCGACTCTCCAACCAACTGAGTTACCCTGCCAGAGCAAGGCTTTCTTTGTAACCAAAGGCTATGCTGTGGATAGAGAGATCAGGCAATGACCCCTACGCACCCGCACACACACACACACCCCAACTGGAGCCTGTCCATTGTACTTGAGGCTCTGAAGCCAAGCTGGATTTAGGTGCAGGCCAGCTGGGCTGGTGCCAGGACACCAGTTTGTAAGGAGCACTAAAATGTTGTTGAAAATGTAATGAGTCGGGGAAAACAATCTCTACCAGAATCACTGATAGTGAGCATGACATGAGAATGATGATAATGTTTATTATTACGAGTGATACACAGTAATTACAGTATACACAGCAATAGCTTTATGCCAGGAACTTCTCTAACTGCTTTCCATATATTAACTCATTTAAACTTTCCAGACTATTGAGGTGGCCCCATTTTAAAGACAAGTAGGCTCCTTCCAGAAAGGTTAAGGAATTTGCCAGTCACACCACTAAAAAATAGGCTGTTGACTCTCTCAGGATGTTCACTATTGCCTCTTGGTGGGAGGAAAAACCTCTGGAAGCACTGAAGTGACAAGAGATGGTGTCTAGCTTCCCTTCCAGGCCCCGGAGTTGCTAGATGACGTGTGCAAGTTCAGAGCTGGGAGCTGAACTGCTCAGGGCAATAAGGAGTGAGTGAGGGCCTAGCCAGCAGCCTTCCCTGCCTCCTTCTCACACACAGCACTCAGCCTTTCCTCCAAAGGAAGTTGGGCATCTATATAGAGCACGTAACCTCCTTTGAAAGGAGACCCGTTATTAGCCTTCTCAGAGTGCCCACGTGTTCTGGTCCAGCTCTGTTTCCAAGCTTGGCCTGTTGTGTTTGCTCTCAATATGGGAGACAACCCATTTAATTTGGGGAATTAACCTGTTTTGCAGGGAGGACATGATCCATTAGCTCTTGGGACTTGACCTGGATTGGAGGCCATGTGCCCAGGGCCAGGTGTCAGAGGGGCCACCTGCAATGCTCATGGATACCTGTGCAGGTTCTCAGGGAGGTGGAGGACATAGGTCAGGGAAAGAGAATGTAAAGCAGAAAGGGTAACAGAGATGAATACAATAAAAAAATCTGTTGGAGGAGATGCTAGAGCAGAAACGGGTGCTGATAACTTCGATGAGGGGATTTGAGGTTGGAAGGTGAGAGTCTTTGTAGGACTTTGAAGACAAGTTTTGGGCCTAAGTCTTTACACACTAGAGGAGGAACCGCTGTCAAAAGAGACAGGGGACAATGTAGCTAATGCAGACATTCGAATGATGGTTTCTGGTTCATTTTGAAAACCTGGAAAAGTGCAGATGCTCCTAGCACAAAAATCAGGCATAACATATACCCAATACGAACACAACTGTTTACAAACATCAGAGTATAACTAGGGAAAAGTCTAGAAGGAAGCACACAAACCAAAATTATTGAAACAGTGGAGGATTTCTCCCCCTTTCTGTCTTTGTAAAATTTTCTATAATGTATTTACTCTTTAGAGCAGTAAAGAAAAAAATCTTTATTAAATTTAAAAAATCTGTATAGAAAGTACTTTCATAAAAGACAAAGCAGCTGTCTTTCCTTCCAATATTTTTCAGACTGAGAAAATACTCATGGGAAACCAGAAGGGGGTGGTTTAATGGCTGGAATTATTTTCTTTGGAATCTCCTTCAGATATTACTGAAGTGGCTCAAAACCCCTTCCTGGACAGATCCAGCAATAATAATCCACATTAATTTTACCCCCAGAAAGATGAAAGATGTGAAATTTAGCCATCAGGGGTGATCTTAATAGCTCCAGATTTTAAACAACAAAATGTTCAACACACTGAGGCTTGTTGGATAAAATGTGGATAATCCAAACTGTGGCTATTATGCAGCCAATAGAAAATGTTATTGAGACATATATTGAGTAGAAAAGAAAAATGTTCATGATGTGTTGTTGTGAAAAGCAGGTTCCCAGAGAGTATAGTATAATCTTATATTATAGAATTGCACATACATGTATGTATATGTATAATCTGAAAAGATGCACATCAGAATATTAGTAACTGTCTTGGGGTAGTAAATTATAAGTAATGTTTGTTTCGTAATTTTTGCTTTTCTGTTTTCTGATTTTCCTCCAATGAAAAAAGTACCCCTGCTTGTTCTCTTTAGGGCGTCTTTCTCTGTGTTAATACAATTAGACTAAGGTATTGGAGGACCTTTTTCATCTAACTACCATATACTGAGGACCCATTATGGGTCCTGAGTGCTTTGTAAATACAATCTTACATATTTCTTTTGTTGACCTAGCAAGATGGGTACTATTATCTTTATTTTGCAGATGGGAAAACAAACTCAGACAGGTCAGGTGACTTGGCAAAGTCATACAACTGGAAAACGTCAGAGCCAAAATTTAACTCAAACCTACCTGACTCAAACATTCATGCACTTTCTGTTCTATCACTACTCACAAACCTCCAGAGAAGACATATGTATGAGACGATGCCATAGAACACATCTCCCCCCATTCTCCACCCCAGACTCTATAACGTCCCTTACACTCTCTGACTCAACAATCTGTGTTCAGACACTGATGTTCTCCCCTTCAGACTCAGCCCACCCACTACCCAGATTAATAAGGACTTATTATTAGCAGCCACTGTCCCCAGTTGCGGGTTATCACATTGCTATTTCTGATAGGTGCAGGAACTTGAAAAATCACTTTCCTTCCACCCTTTTAAGTTCTTCTGGTTGGACCATAATCAAATTAACATGGGACAGATGAACAGGAGAAAATGGTCCAGTTCATTATGAATGTACATTCAGAGGTGCCATAAGAATGTGAGACGCAGGGAGGCATTGGAAAGTTGAGATTCATATGCCATCTGGAGCTAAGGAGAAAGGTGTGTGTGTGTGTCTTGGTGGGGAATGGGGGTGGGGGCTTCAGTTGTGGTTTGGAATTTCAAAGGGCAGGAAGGCAATTCAAGTAGAGATAAAAAGCAAATGTTTGGTAAATAAATGTTTGCTGGGCCATCTTTAACAATGGACACAGAGAGGACTTTGGACAAAGGAACCTTGCTAGATTCCTCTCTGTCATTTACACACTAGTTTATATTAACTACAGTTATCTATGGTAATCTCTCCTTTCTTGGAACAGGTCCTCTATTTAAATTCCTTTTAGGCAATTAGGAGGAAGACAAAGGTTTTTCCTGAGTCTTTTGTTTTTTAAAAACAACCATGTTAGCATTGGCCACTGAGGCTTAGTTGGTTGGAGCATCATCCTGTAATGGAAATGTTGCAAGGGTGATTCTTGGTCAAAGCACATAGCCAGGTAGCAGGTTCAATCCCTGGTCAGGGTATATACAGAAGGCAACCAATCGATGTTTCTCTCTCTCTCTTCTCCTTCTCTCTCAGAAAAGCCATGAAAAAAAATGTCCTCAGGTGAGGATTTAAAAAAATAAATAAACAACAGTCTTAAAATCAATATTCCAAATGGCATGTGTTGCCATTGCAAAACTTTGGTCCCCCTCCTTAGGCGTCCTTGGTGGTGGTGCCCTGCACTGACCCCTGCACTCCTGAGTTGTTCTCTTACTCACCTCGAACATCCCGTCAGCAGAAGTCCCTTCTAATCCCAAGGCCCAGGTTTCCAGACCTACCCTCTCCTGCCAACTGTGCTGCAAGCCCATGTTCATGGGCCCAGTTTCCCCTTGTGGATGCCATTTCATGCTCCTTTACAATTAATGACTTATCCTCAGTTCTCATGTGGGAACTGGAGCCCAGACCCTGACCACTAGTCCTGATCTCTATGTCTGGGCTCTTGTTTCCCGAACAAATGTCCAAGAGGACACCTACATCGATTTGTGCATAGCAGTCTCCTAGATGTCCACCTCTCACAGTCCACACACTTTTTAGGATGCTTATGACTTCATCTGGGAATGCTGTTTAGATTCATCTCCTGAGGCTTGTGTCTGTTGGACCAGAAAGGGCAAGATAACTTATCAGGGGAGAAAATCCAGACCAGAGTTGAGGAGGGGAGCCAAGATTATATTCAGGAAAGAAATATTGTGTGTTCAAGTCTAAGGAAAGTGAGGCCATAAACAGGATGAGGGAAAAGGAAAACACCAGGGTAAAGGTAGGTCATGATGCAGTTTTCAAAATAGGTTTGGTATGTGATTCAGGACTAAGATTGTGACCAATGAAGAGTTTTAGAAGCCTTTAAAGTCATGCTGATGAGGTGGCTTAGAACGTCCCTAATACTTGAAAAGGCTTGTTTGTGACCAGATGCCCAACCAATTTCCTTAACCATAGGTTGCCAAGAATTCTGGAAATCCAACCTTGTCCACCCGTCTAAAGCTGGGCCTTACCTGGCTTACCTGGCTATGTCATCTGGTTGGATGGGGACCAGTTACAGTTGCAGGTCCTTCAACTATCTCTCTTGCAGAGAGTTAAACAGCCTGCTTGATCTGCAAATCTCCCCCAAGTGACTTTAAACTTAAACTTAACCTAAGAACATTTATTTTAGCCTATATTTAAAAAATGAGAATGTCACCCATGGACTGTTGTAATGAGGTTCTTAAAAAAAATTAGAAACATCTTCATTTAAAGTAATACATCATTATTGTAGAAAATTTAGAAAATACAATAAGCACAGAGAGGAAATAAAAATCATCCATAATTCTATGACTAGATACAGTCTATTGCAATGTTTTAATTTTCTGGCCTCAGGTACTCAGAAAAGAAACTACAGCTTGAAATGATTGGTGAAGGCTTTTTAAGGGAACTTCATTTAGTTGGTGGCTAACACGATGAGTCTACTCTAGACCCTGACAAATGTGGAGACGTTTGGGGGTTGGGGAAAGGCAAAAGAACAGGTTCTGATAGGACCAAAGCTTGTGGAAAGAAGCTGATATTTTCTGAAAAGCAAACAACTTTGGAAGCATTCCCTGAATGGGAGGAAACAACCCCTTCTGTACAATACTTAATTACCATCTGGCATCTGAGGTTGTGGATAAACAACTGTATTTACCTGAGGAGGTTTTATGGTTTGGAAAACGTTCTTCTTGGTTTCAGTTCTGGGCCAAGGGTCTTAGTCTTATCGCCCACTGGGAGCTTTGCCCACTTGGAAGAGCACAGGCTTTGGCTTCAGACAGCCCTGGGTCAGAATCTAGACCAGATTACTTTGAGCTTCATTTTCTTATCTGTAAAATGGTAATAATTATTCCTATCAAGAATTCAACGATGTGACCACATTAAGTACCTGGACCATAGTAGATGTTAATTAAACATTAGTTCCCTTTAGTTTTCGCCATGTAGTCACCCAGAACGCTCCCAAGACTTTTAAAGGTTCAGGATCAAAGGTACCTGTGAAAGTTCTCTGTGACATCCGGAAAGGGAGTTGTTACTGGAGCCCAACTGTGCAAGTCTAGGAAAATCACATTGTTTGGAAATCTACCCTCACACCAACCAAGCTGCAGAAGGAAATCTAAGTGCTCTTCAAGAAATATGAAGCAAAAGTACTATTTACATTTTACCAAATATGCGTGTGTGTCTGTTGGAGGGGGGTGTTTAGTTGTTGAAGGCTGGTTGGTCCAGTATATGTGGTTCTATGGGACTCAGCCTGGCTACCTAGCATAAGGGGAATGGCACTTTTAGGAGGGACTGTGGTATACGGAAAAGTACACAGGCATTAGAGCCACCCAGCACTGAGGTTAACTCCTGGCTCTGCCACTGTGGGATGTGGACATGTTATTGAACCCATCTGCATCACCGTAGATGGATATTCTTTAAGGATAGGCTGAATAATGTTTGAGGGAAACATTAACATATGTGAAAATAACGTATGTAAAGTCCTTGACCAACAAATAACTGCTCAAAAGTTCTAGCTATTATTACTATCAAAGCTATTAATAACTATCTAGGAATACAAAGTCCGAAGTCAGAAGGACATCCAGGGAGTTGTCTAGTTAAGGGAGCTGGAGCAGACAGTGCAGTGAAGACTAGAGCCAGGAATCTCGCAACCAAAGGGAAGGGGCAAGTACATACCTGCTGCTTCAGTGCACACCTGTCGTGTACCAGCCTCTGTGCTAAGTGCTGAAGAAACAGTGAAGGAAAAACTCCAAGAGATAGTACAGTCCTCATGTAGCTTACAGATTGTTAGAGAAGTAGATATTAATCAAGGAATCAAACAAGTGCATATAAAATTAAAAGACTAATAAAAAGTCTGAAAGGAGAGCAGTGAGTCCATGGGAACATATAAGGAAGGGGAATTGCCAGAGTGAAAGACAGGGAAGGCTTTTCAGAGAAAAGTGAGCGGAGACAGAGGAAAGCAATGAAGGAAGGGAAGAAGAAAAGAAGGGAGGGGACCGAAGGGAGGGAAGAAGGAAATAGGAATTGACTAAGCTTTGGCAGAAGAAAACAAGACCAGCACAGCCAAGTGCAGAAAGTGAGGAGGCAGCACAATGAGACCCAGAGGTAGGAAGGCAGGGACTCAGCTCTGGTTAGGATTCAGTCATGATTCTGGAAACGATAAAAAGCTGTGGAATTGTTCCCAAAAGGGAGATATTATAATTACGTTTGTGTTTTTAAAAGATCACTCTGGCTTGCGGTATAGAGAGCAGACCAAAGAAAGGCAAGAGAGGAAGTACAAATACTAGTTAGGATAATTTCATATTGTTTTAGATTAAAAATGACGTAGCTTAGTCTAGGGTAACAGTAGGGATGGTAGTAGGAACTCAAGAGATATTTGAAAAGTTAAATGGATAGCATGAGGCTACAAAGCATGAGAGAGAGGGACGAGCCAAGGATGACTTCCAACATTCCTGACTTGTACAATTGGAATAGGACCAGGTTAAAGGGAAGATAGCTAAATTGTTGACAAGGTGGATTTGAGGTGTTTTTGATCCACGGAGGAAATGCAAGTAGAATATAAAAGGTTGGTGATCCATGCCTGGAGCTCAGAGAAACCACTGAGACTAAAAATACAATATAAATTTTTGAATTATCTACACAGAGGTAGTAATTAAAGCATGAGCCGAATGAGGTCACCTACAGACAGATAATAAAGTCAGAACAAGAGAGGTTTAGGACTGAGACTTGAGAAATTTCTAATTTAAAAGGCAGGTGGCTCAGTTGGTTGGAGCATCATCCTGTATACTAAAAAACAAGACTGTGAGTTCGATTCCCCTGTCAGGGCACATACATAGGTTGCAAGTTCAATCCCTGGTCAGGGCTCGTGCAGGAGGCAACTCAGCAACTGATCAATGTTTCTTTCTCATGTCAATGTTTCTCTCTCTCTCCCCACCCACTTCCTCTCTCTAAAATCAATAAGCATGTCCTCAGATGTGGATTAAAAAAAAAACAGTATAGTAGGATGAGCAGCCAAAGAAAGTTGAGAAACAGAGGACAGGAAAGTTGAGGTGGGAGAGGAGGGTAGTGAGGGGCTATGGCACAGAAACCAAGGGAGGGAAGTCTTTGGAGAAGGATTACACAGTATCTGTTGGGTTAAGCATGGCAGAAGCCAAGGATTACCTCAGCTAGAGCTGTTTTGGTGGTGTGATGTGTCTCCAGACACCTGGGATTGGGATGAGAATGAGTGGGAGGTGAAGTGAAGACAGTAAGTATAGCCACCTCCTTCAAATAATTTCATTGTGGTGGAGAGAAGAGAGATACCGCCATAAGCAGAAGGGGATTAGGGGTTAATTGTATCTCTTAATTTTTAAATGGAGAGACTCAAATGTGCTTCAAAGCCTAATGGGAATGACTCCGTTGGGGCAAAACTTGAGTCTGGAAGAGAGAACAGGGAAAATTGTTGGAGTCAGGAAGAAGGGAAGGGACCAAAGCAGAGATGGAGGCAAAATAAGGCTCCTCTGTTATAACAGGAATGAAGAAGTCCAGGGTGGCTGCAGATGGGAAGATGAGAGCCTCTGTCTCTGACAACCTCTGTTTTTCTTTTCTTTTTCTCTAAGGTAACAATAAGAGGTTTGAGGAGATTTGGGGAGATTTGCAATTAGCATTGTGAAGAGTGGGAAAATAACAGTTAGCCAGATACATACAGCCCCATAGCAGGGCGCACTGAGGCCAGGGCTCCATTAATACAGGAGACAATCAGCCTTGTCACAGGGTTTGTCCAGCAGCACCGTGCTGCACAGGTGTGAGAAGTCCATCTTGGTTTGGGATTTTGTCACACTGGGAAGATGAATGACAGAGAGATAATAGAGCTTTTAGATGCAGGGGTGTCCAACCTGTAGCCTATAGACCACATGTGGCCCAGAAAGCCTATGAATGTGGCCCAACACAAAATCATAAATCTACTTAAAACCTTTTTTTTTTTTTGCTCATCAGTTTTCATTAGTGTTTATGTATTTAATGTGTGGCCCAAGACAACTCTTCTCCTTCCAGTGTGGCCCAGAGATGCCAAAAGGTTGGACATCTCTATTAGAGTATTTGTACCACAGATGAAAAATGAAGATCCATAAAGAGATAACACGATGTTGATAAAGAAGAGAAAGGAAGAGGGCCTGGCCCTTCCAAATATTAACTACCAGAAACAGCATGAGTTTTGAGGGACCTGGTATGTGATTACATTGAACATACGTCCCATTTGCCTGGGAAAGTCTCAGTTTTGCCTGTTGTCCCAGAACAATGATTAATAACAGCCTTTTTCAACCTTGTTTGATAGTAAATCACATCACCACTCTAAATATGAGAGAGGGAGCACCACAGAAAAGTGAGGGAAAGATGGACTAAGTAGTAATAGAAGTAGCTCCTGGCATGGGCTCCTGG
>PVKM010028045.1:0-18507 GCA_004027735.1 Carollia perspicillata
CTCTTAAGAGGTAAAAGTCTACTGCTCTTCCGAATCTGAAACAATCATGCTTGAAACAGAAGGGCTTGCCCAAAACCTTGACTTACACCTAGAACCTGTTCCTTGCCATGTAAAAGTAGCAGTAAGGTGATTGACAACTCACAGACCAAGAAGGGACATTGGAGTCTGAATTTCCTACCTGACTCCAACACCTAAAACCGTGAAACTTTGGTCAAGTCACAGCCCATAAGAGTGTAAGGGCCTGTTTCAACAGCTGCAAAATTATGTGATTATTGATACTTGTTTGGGTAACCAAGTGAGAAAATGTATGTGAAATCTTTGGGTCTGAGATACTCAATGTCACTACTCATCAGGGACATGCAAATGAAATCACAGTGCGACATCACTTGACACCCACTAGAAGAGCTATTACAAAATAAATAACAATGTTGGTGAGGATGTGGGACACTTGGAGCCTTTACACAGGAGTGGTGGGAGTGTAAAGTCATGCAGCTCCTGTGGGAGACATTCTGGGGGTCCCTCAAAAAGCCAAAATAGAATTATCATCTGACCCTGCAGTTTCACCCCTAGGTTTATACCCCAAGTACTGAAAGTAGGGATTCACACAAGTACTCGTCACACCAATGTCCCCTGCAGCGTTATTCACAACAGGGAATTAGTTTAAAAGCTTTAAATTAAAATAATCTTATTATTAGAATAGTTCATTTTAACTATTCACAAAATTAAAAGCTTAAAACAAAAAAAAACTTATATTCTCACAGTTTCCGTGGGTCACTGAATGCAAAAGTGACTTTGCTTGGCACCTCTGGCATAAGGTCCCTTAGGATGTTCCAACAGGATGTCGGAGGGGGTTGCCGTCCTCTGAAGGCTTGACTGGGGCGGGAAGACCCACTCCTCAGATTGCTCCCTCACCTCGCCTGGCTGTTAGCAGGAGGCCTCCACCCCGTGCCATTTGGGTATCCCCATGGGGTTGCTGGGACATCTTCACTGTGATTCTGACACCAGTTCTGACGTTTGGGTTCTTCTTTGACACCAAGCAGTTCTCTGACACCAGCTGGGTGTCCTACAATTCAACTCAACTCAGACACTATCTACCTGGAGATGGCATCAGATCCCATCTCCGTTAAGGTTAAGGGCTCAGTCCCACAAAACCATCCCCTCAGATGTCATCCACATTTCCGGGTTGTCACCTGTGCTTCTGACCATCTGGCAATAAACCAGAGGTTCCAACTCCCGGTTTATTACAAAGGGCATTAAAAGATATGAAGCAACAGCCAGAAGAAATTACATAGGACCAGGCATAGGGGGCGGAGAGCAGAGCTTCCAGGCTCTCGCTGGGCATTTCACTCTCCCTGCACCTCCACATGTTCACCAACCCAGACGCTCTCTAGACCCGGGACACCCGGGTTTTGTTGAGGCTACATCATCTAGGCATGACGGACTAGCTCACTGGTGGCTATTGTGACCAAATTCAATTTGGTGACCTGTTGAATCAGGTCCAGGGGGGGGAAATAAAAAAAAACAAGGGAGCATCAGGAGTTTAGGCTTCAGAATTCCGCAATTTGAAGAAAGGGAGCAGCCTCTCTACAGAGGTAGAAATTAGAACAGGAGTGGGGATAAGAAAGAAATCCGTTTGGTTTGGATTACATCAGATTTGAGTGCTTGTAGGTAACTACTAATACAAAAGCCCTTCATTAGTGCAGTGGGAGAGAAAGAGAGAAAAAGAGGGTGTGTGTGTGTGTGTGTGTGTGTGTTTCTTTGTTCCCCTGGGATTATATTAGCTTGGGTTTGGGATGGACCCAAAAGAACTAATCAACTTCCCAAGCTTTCATGGGCTTTCTACCCGCCAGCCAATCCATTGTTCTGCAGGCCAGGCTGACAAGCTTCTGTGGTCAGCACCTCCCCTTATGCCAGTTTGGCTTCTATGGCACAGGCACTGCCTCACCCTTTAGCCCTTCTTCCCTTTAGCCCCTCGAACCCATGTCCCCCCACCACCCACAGTCTGGTACTGAAAGGGAAAAGAGAGGGGTGTTCGTTCCTTTGGAACACAGGGCTATGGTCCCCCGGAGTGTAAAAAGCCGTCCCTTCCTGGTGAAGCACACAGGCTCATGCTCCCTAGTTTTATTAAACTCGATGCCTAACTTCCTCGGCTCCCATTCCTCTCAGTAACTAGTTAACCACCTACGGTAACAACGGGGCAGAGACTAATTTGACTTAGTAGAAAACTAAACATATAACCTTTATGTAAAAATTATTGGGTTGTTTTTGTTTCTTTTGCTTTATTATCTTGTATTTTTCTTTGTTTTGTTTTTATTTTTAGTGCCTCTTATTTGAACTGCCTTACTGAATCTTCTTTGGTAAACATATTTTATAAGTGTCTGGATTAAATGGCTATTTCCAAATGTTTAGAGGTACTAGAAAACCTCTTTAACTGTATATTTTTCAACTGTCTCTTTTCTAATTGGTTACCGAATGATGTATTCACGTAGTAAAACATTTGCAACTATTTAAAGTGGTTTGTTTTTTAAAAATATTTAGTGAATGGGGAAATAGTCATGAAATACTCCTAAGTAACAAAGAGCAGGTTACAAAATGTATGGTATGATTCTAATTTTCATAAAAACGTGTATCTTTACACAGCAAGACAAATGGAAAGTAAAACAGCAAAATATCTTTCTAGCTCCGAGTGTTGGGATTTTGGAATGACTTTTTATTTCCTTGCTGTGCTTTTATGCATTTGCCAAATTGAAAACAATGAATATTTAATCTACCAGAGTTTAAAAATTAACATTGTTTCCAAATGTTTTGTCTTATAAATGCATGCAATGCCTACAGTGGCGAGTCTTAAAGCTCTAAAAATAAATTCGCCACATCAGCAGAAGTTGTCTTTGGAATGTGGGAATAAGAGTAATCTGGGTTTTTTCTTTAAGGAAATTTTTGTTGCATTTTTTTCCATACTGGAAATGTTTATAATTGGAAACAGGATTTTAGAGGGAAATATATTTATTTCCTTTCTCTGTCTCATGAAAGTTCGCTGTTAGGAAGAGACCTCCTGTTAGTCATTTGCACCTCAGTGTGAACTTGACACCTCTCCCTCAGAGGTATTTATGTTCCCATTATGCTCTCTAATTAGGAGGAAATCCAGGTTCTGTAAAGTTCACATGTCCTGTGGCTTACCCACCTACTGCCCCACTCGACTTTCATAAATAGCATCCTTTTCTGCTCAGAGGAGATGCCCTCTGCGAGATTTGCGGTCTCCTGCCAGGGACCAACAGCTCCGTGGCCACGGTCTCCCCCTTGATCACAGTTTCCACGCGTGTTGGCTCTTCAGTGTTCAGTGTGAGACTCCTGGGCTAGCAAAGCAGGTTGGCTGCGGAGCCACCGACCAGGGAGCCGCCGATAAGAAAAGCCAGAGCAGCCTCCAGTGGCCGGAGAGGTGAACTCCTCCTCGGTTTCCCTTTCTCTCTCCCAACCCCAAGCCCCGGTGTTTTGTTTTTGGCTCCCAGTGCACCTACCCCTACAAGTCCCAGCTTGTCGACGGTTTCAAATGTCCTGTCCCCTGGCCCCCTTACATACACTCACGATTTTGTCCCACTATGCATTCTGGTCCTCGGGTCAGAGAATGTGGTCGCAATAGACGACCTCCTTAAAGGATCCCTAATATTTCCCTTGCTTCTTTTGCACCTACTTAAGTGTCAAGTAGGACATTGTACATACGCACACGTACAGAAATATGAAAAAGTAAAGGAATAAATAAACATAAAGTTTTTTATGAAGGAGGGGTTAGTGTACACTTTACACACCATGGGGTAATAATAATGGCTATTCGCAAAGTGTTTACTAGGAACTGATGCTGTGTAAGTGACTTCCATGCTTTATCTCCTCCAATCCTCACAACAAATCAAATCACAGTGTAGGTGAGCAAATGAAGACTTAGGGACTTTCCGTAACTTGCCCAGATCACTCAGGGAGAAAGCTGGGAGTCTGAGAAAGGCTTCCGGAGCTACACCATTCAACTTGAAAATAACCCCCTCAACTTGTATTGCACTTTATAGCCTGTGTGTGTGTGTGTCTGTGTGTGTGGTCTGTGAGCCTCACACAAAAGCCCTATGCTGTCAACAAGGCCTGGTAGAGATATTCATTCCTTGTCTACAGGTGAGGAACTAAGTAAGGCCAAATGACATTAAGTGATTTGCCCCAGGCAGCGAAACAAGGCCTGCCTGTGGCCCAGTGACTCTGGAGCTTTGACCCACACACCAAAATGTTACAGGTTCCATCGGCAGTCAGTGTGAACCTACCTACATTACAGGTTTGGTCCCAGGGTGGGGCATGAACAGGAGGCAACTGATGTTTTCCTTTCTCTCTCTCTCTCTCTCTCTCTCTCCAATAAAAACATACTCTCAGTTGAGGATTAAAAAAGGAAAAAAGGCCTACAGCCAAGACTCAAACACTGTATTCTGTATTCTATTCTTTTATTTACTCCTGCTTTTTCCTATGCTCTGAAGTTCCCCTACTAGATAGACAACCTTTCATTCCATCATTAGGAAGAAGTCCTAGACGCTCGCTGAACTTGAAGGAAATGACTCATCTTGAGTAGCTGAGTTTCCTAGATAACTAAGGGCTTGCTTTCCTATCACCCATTTCCACTCCTTCCTCTTTCCTTTATGCCCCTTCCTCTCCTCGGCCTCCCTCAGATGCTTTTAAACCACCTGGGACAGTCTATACATGGCTGTTTTTGAGTATGAGCTACAGTGTCCACTCTATACACATGGTTACTATAGCCACCAGGGCAAGTTCTCCAGCAAAACACACCACATAAGTAACATCACACCCGTTGAGGGGAGGGGAAAAAATTGGGTCCCTGTTCTCAAGAGCACATGGGAGGCCCTGAGGTTTCACTAACCTCCTTCAACAGTTCATCCAGCGCAACAAAGTTTCTTATCTCCCTGGAAACAAAAGAGCCAAATTGACCCTGTGCGACAACACAGGAATATCATGATAAACCTAACAGCTAATATGTAGTCAGTGTTCACCATGTGCCAGACACTGTTCTAACTGCTTTACTTGTATAAATTCCCTCATCAATATCGGCTCGTTTATTCCGTAATTATACAACGCTATAAAACAGCCATGCCGACGGGGCTATTAAAGTATTCGGGGACTCCTTGCCTCTACATTCATTAGTTCATGGGTTTTTCTCTTTTTCTGTACCTCCCATTGCTATTAAATTGCTAAATATCACCCCTGTTAGTTTTCGATTTGCTTCCTTTAATTTCCTACAGCTTTAGAAGGATAAACCAATCATATGGGAATAATATCCAGAGAAAGGTGAATATGCTTTGATAAGGGCATATAAGTAAAGTATATTTATAATGTGTATGTGGTTCCCAGGTAGAAATATAGTCAATATATTGAATATCTATTTCATTCATTTGGGGCACCAGAGAGCTTTTATTTTTAACTTTTTATGTTGAAATAATTTCAAGTCTATAGAAAGTTGCGAGAATAGAACAAGAAAGTTCCATGTACCTCCCACCAACCTTTCACTAGCGCTAGCTCTAAGTGTCCCAGTGAGATCATGGGGTATAATTCTCAGGACAACCACTAAGTGAGTATCGTTTAGTCTGTCATACGTTCAGCCTCCTAACCGTTCATCCCTCCCACCTCCGCCCCAAAGATAGTTAAGATTTGACCAAATTAATGTTTGTTATCCATCGTGAACCTGGAATCGGGAGTATGGATAGGCCCCCAAAACATCACTGAGGCTGTCAACCGAATGTACTATATAGAAGTTAACTTAAGACCATTTCAGATCGAAGAAAATTCATCCTGCCTAGATGTACAGTATTTTTTCACTCATTACAAATCTTTATTGCCAGTACCATTTTGTAACTGGTACAACATGGTTAGAAGTCTTTTCATCTGCTCCCACCCTCTACTTTGAAAGCACATCTGACCTCATCCGGGATGAACAATATTTTGATAAACTAAAAAATAAAATGCCAATCTTTCATTTCACTGTCAAGTGACAGATCATTTTTAAGCTTTTTTCAGGAAGCATATTTCCTAATCTCTCGAGTCTGTAATGACAAAGAAGAGACAGGTAAAGACTGACTGTGTCTTGCATACAACAGACTTTCAGTGCTGAAGCTAAGGTTGAATTGAATACCAGGCTGACTTGAATTAAATGCTAAATTAAACACCAGGAGGGTTTGACTTGGTGAGAAAAAAAATCGAAATGTCCTTCCTCATGGTCTCTGTAGACCAGGCTCCCCTTCATGTATCCCAGCCCTGGGCTAAACTGAACCAAAGGCCCCGAACTGAAAACCCACCTTGAACCAGACTTCAAAATCACCATTAATCTGACCTTCCCCTTTCCCTTGAGAGACCCCATCAGACCCTGTCCAGGTGGCATTCTCCCTTCTCATGGGTAAGCAATAAATCCAACCTCATCTGACCTACGGAACAACCTGCAGGTTCTTCTGGTGATATTTATAACCTGGTATCTGAGATTTGAAGTCTCCACTTACATCTAGTCAAGACCAAGATGTCTCTTCCACTAACGTCCAAGATCTTGGACTTGGAAAGAGCACATCCCTGAGTATCCTTCCAACTGCAAAGGTGGGGTGAGCAGGTCTCATACTGGGTACAACTCTGATTTCCTTGTGTTGAGCACCCAGAACACTCAGTTTATTTTGTTCCCTGAGAGTAAGAAACCATTTTAAGGAATCTTTTGGTCATTTAACTAAATTTGAACTTCCACTCTGATGAAAATCTTCTTTGTTACTTACAACACAAGTATTTCTTTTTTTTTTAAGATTTTATTTATTTATTTTTAGACAGAGGGGAAGGGAGGGAGAAAGAGAGAGAGAAACATCAATGTGTGGTTGCCTCTCACGTGACCCCCACTGGGGACCTGGCCCGCAACCCAGGCATGTGCCCGACTGGGAATCAAACTGGCGACCCTTTGGTTCACAGCCTGCGCTCAATCCACTGAGCTACACAAGCCAGGGCACAAGTATTTCTCTCTGTCATTATTTTGTTGTGCATCTATCAGAGGAAGGATCACAGTGAAAGGACAGGCATAGGTCCCCAAATAAATTCATTCATCAAACTAGCCCTGGAGACTCAGTTGTTCAGAAGGTTTCGTCTCAGACCAGTAATCTGTGGACAAACTTTGTCCCGAGTGACTCATCAAACCCTTCTGAGAACTTGCCTCAATCTTGTTTTGTGCATGAAAGTCTAGTTCTAGAAGAGATTCCCACCCCAAAACGTCTCTGCTCTACTGGCACTACAAACCTTGTCAGGGTTTATCGCTGGATGGCCAAGCTGTCAAGTTGGCACCCCAAAATATAAAGTGCAAAAGCAACACCCTGGACCGAAGGACCCTGGACTCTGTTGGCTTGTCTTAGTCTAAAACTAAGTCCGTACTCCCTCCAGGTCTGATTTCTGCTACTTATCTTTTTAAATGGCATAATGTCAATAAAGATAAAAGAGAATTATAATGGCCACTCTGTGGAACTTTTAATATGAACAAAAGTGATTATTTAAGAAGCACATTAGAGCTCTGGTCGGGTGGCTTAGTTGGTTGGAGCACCATCCCATACACCAAAACGTTGCAGGTTCGATCCCTGATCAGGGCACATACCTAGTTTGTGGGTTTGATCCCCAGTCGGGGTGCATACCAGAGGCAACCAATCAATGTTTCTCTCTCACATCAATGTTTCTCTCTCTCTCTCTCTTCCTTCCTCTCTCCATGAAATCAATAAAGATGTCCTCAGATGAGGATTTTTTTTAAATAGGCCCATTAAAATTTAAAGAGTTAAGCATCCAGTGGTCTACTTTTTCATCGGTATATAGAAGGGCCTAAAAGAAATGCAGATCCTAAAATTGCTTTCTTAAGAGATTCCAAGGCAAAGCAAAAAGAAAATACGAAAAACTTAAAATAATCTTTCTTTTTAGACCCCAAGGAATCATCACTTCAAACCTTATGGCCTTTGCCCCACTATTCCTCTTCCCAAATCTCTGTTGAACTTCCCTCTGTCTCTTCCTCTCATTCGTTCTCCTTTCCTCCCAACTAGCCAGGAACCCTCAAAGCTCAATTACTCCTTGAAATTAAACTTCTTTTTGAACAAGGAAAAGTTCTTCTGGTTGATTTTAAGCTCTTATCTTGGTCTTACTAAGAGCCATTGTCAAAAACCTGAGAAAGCCTAGAAGGATAGAGACAAATTTTCAGGGGGGAAAAATTACCCCTGATATTATAGAATATCAGGTGTTTACAACCTGGAGAATTCCAACCTATCTCTCTAGTGACAGGCGCATTCATTTTACTGGGAGCATTGTGAGACTGTTATTAAAGAGCTTGGCAAAGCCCTGCCTCACTGGAATACTTCATTATCCATATCACCCAATATCCAGAAGAGAGGGAAACAAAAAATGGAAGCCTGAGACCCAAATTAGCAAAATTCTTGGAGACTCTCAAATTTCCCTGACCTCGGGTGTGGACATTAGTTTCAATGATGATGAGATCAACTACTTCTGGTTCATGAAATTAGACTAGCAATGGTACGGCACGAAGACAATATGGGTCTCTCATGAAGAATAGGTGCTCTTTTAGGGGAAGAACGTTGTACTTACATCCCTGCAGACTTCTCTGGAATCTTTAATAGTATTAAAAAGATCTAAGAGGCAAATGAAGAAATCAGAAACTTAGAGAATTTGTCTAATCACACCAAATCTGATCCCGGAGGAATCTTCACATTAGCAATCTCACCTACCATCTTGATTTGTGTGGGCACTTCCGGCTGTCACCAAGAAGGCGGACTACCAACTCTGACCAGGATCCTTGTCTTAGTATATCTGTCTGTCTTTCAGTGTTCAGATGGGTGGTCTCCAGAGTCTTAAATGCCAAAGCACAACAGTGGTCCCTTCAAATAATTCAACAAATAATTGTCACACCAGAAGAGCATGAAAATCCGATGCTTCTAGAGATCGAAACAAGCACCCTCAGTAACTTGGAGGTGGAACCAGCCATTCCCAGAAGCCTGCCTGGTATAGGATGATGATCTCTCAAGTAGTTGTGAAGATCTAGATTGGTCACACACCCAAACACGATGCACTCATCTTCAGGTCAGGATGAAAAATGGCCAGGAGGGAGGACAATGAAAGCACAGTTTGCTGTCTTCATTGACATGACTTTACTAATCCATTGTCTGCATTTGAATAATTTTGCTATCCCAGGAGAATCTCTTCCAGAAGGTAAAATTTGCAAATAACTTTATAATTCACCATAGGAACTTGTCAAAAGATCCAACAACTCAAGAAAGCATCAACATACAGCTTATACTCAAAGGTGGTTTAGACACTTCATCTCAAATTCTTCACTTTGCTGTTTGCACAAACCCTAAACTCTGATATCATGATCATTACCTAATTGCAATCAAGTACTTGTATTGAAAGACTCCACTTCAATATGTCAGGCCTCACAGGTTGTTTGCTGAGATGCTCGCTGTCCAGTGAACATTCTCCGTTAACTCTAAAAAGCAATAAACTCAGTTTTGTGTTGCCAAGAGGTTATTTGGGTCCTATTTGGGAAGCCAGCAATCTACAAGCACAAAGAGAAAATTCTAAGGACGACAAAGAAAAAAAGGCAAATTACAATCAAATAATGGCAAGAACACTGAAAAAGAAAACACATCTCATCAGCAAAACTAAATGCTGGAAGACAATGAACTATTATCTCTGATATGCTGAGGAAACATAATTGGGAACCTAAATTTCTAAAGTCGGACAAAAATCTAATGTACAAGTCAGGGCAAATTGGAAATTTTTAGACATGCAAGCACTTAGAAATTTACTACTAATACTCCTTTACAAAAAGAACTACTAAATGGGGGTAGTGGGAGGTGGGGAATGAACCCAGAAGGAAAGAACAAGATAAGGAATCAAGAGTGTGACAAGGAGTTGTTAAAATCTACTGATAAGTCTAAATAAGTACTGAGTGTTAAAAAATTAAAATCAATTATTTTTGTATTTCCAAAAACCAGCTGGCATCCCAGTTAAAGATAGCCTATTAAAAATAAGCATTTAATTCTGCTTCTTTCTGAAACCCCGCAAAAGTGATAGTCAAAAGATTAAAAAAAAAAACCCACCAGAATGAAAGAACAGGAAATATTTCAATAGCAACAAAATGTTGGCTGTTGGAAGCAGAAGGCGAGTCAGTTGAGAAATATTGATGATCAATGTGATTTACAGTAGGTGTCTCTGGAAGTAAGTGAAGATGAGCCGAAAACATAGACTCAATTGGAAGTCTGTTTCCATTAAACTCCACAGACTTCCTGTCACTGCACGATCCAGTCCAGTTGTGAACAAGGCGGAGACTTCAGAAGAGACTCACGGAAAAAATGATACTCAGAAAATAACCAGGTTTATCAAACGGTGATTAGACAAGCCCTGGCTGGTGTGGCTAAGTGGATTGAGTGCCTGCCTGCGAACTGAGAGGTTGCTGGTTTGATTCCCAGTCAGGGCACACGCCTGGGTTGCAGGCCAGGCTCCCACTTGGAGGCATGTGTGAGGTACCCAATAGATGTATCTCTTGCACACCAATGTTTCTCTCCCTCTTTCTCCCTCCCTCCTCTTCTCTCTCTAAAAATAAATAAAATCTCTTTTTAAAAAAGGAGTTTAGCCCGGGCTGGTGTAGCTCAGTGGATTGAATGGGTGCCTGCGGTCCGAAGCATTGCTGGTTTGCTTCCCAGTCAGGGCACATGCCTGGGTTGCAGGCCAGGTCCCCAGGGTGGGGGCATGAGGGAGGCAACCACACATTGATGTTTCTCTCCCTCTCTTTCTCATTCCCTTCCCCTCACTCTAAAAATAACTAAATAAAATATTTTTAAAAAGGAGTTGAGGCAATCAGGAAAAAGTGTGGGGTTGAATTACTGAGACACTTGAAAATTAAGCCACCAAACAAATGAAAAATAATTATTAACTGAAGGCAAAACAGAAAGTCATCTAAGAAAGGAAAAAAATAATCATAGTAAAAAAACATGGTTGAATGGTTCAACTGTGAATAACAATTATAGTGTTGTAATATCTAAAATACTGAATTTATACAAAAATATGATACAGCTATAAAATAAAAAAGCAGAGGTGATATTTACACATATCTTGTGTGGATGGAATCAAAGAGAAATAAACCCTCATTGTTCATTGTGAGAAATTAATAAGTAATACCTAAAATTGAAAAACCAACAAATAGCAATATAAACATTATTGAGAAATTAAAAATGTTTTCAATGCTTGAAATTGTTCAGCATGTTTGCATAGGTCATGGATGGAGGACAGTAGGCAGAGAGTTGCTACTTTTTAACAAGCATCGCAGCATGCATTAATTCTTTTTTTAAAAAAGATTTTATTTATTTATTTTTAGAGACAGGACAGAAGGAAGAAAGGGAGAGAAACATCAGTGTGTGGTTGCCTCTCACGTACCCCCTCCTGGGGACCTGGTCCAGAACTCAGGCATGTGCCCTAGACTGGGAATTGAACCAGTGACTCTTTGGTTGGCAAGCCAGTGCTCAATCCACTGAGCCACACCAGCCAGGGCGCATGCATTAATTGCTTAACCTATTTGGGTTATATGGCTGATGACTACTAAAACAAACAAAAAAAATTAATCTGAATTCAAAGTACTGGATGACAACAATAATGAAGAAGTGGTAGTGAAAGTATTTCTGAAGGAACTTTAAATAAAAATTATTACATTCAAGGAGAATGTAAAAGTAGCAATTAAGTTCAGACATTATCTTTCAAATAAATAGAGCTCAATAAAGTGAATAAAGAACCCTAGATAAATGCAACCAAAGAAAGGAAAAAGGACAAGAACAAGAACATGCCTGGGTTGCAGGCCAGGTCCCCAGTAGAGGACACATGAGAGGAAACCATACATTGATGTTTCTCTCCCACTCTTCCTCCTTCCCTTCCCCTCTCTCTAAAAATAAAAAATAAAATAATTTAAAATAAATAAATAAAATGCCAGTAACCAGAATAAATGTAAAAAGAAATTCATTCATTAGCATAATCAATTTTAAAAATCTAGCTACAGTGTATAGTTACACTTAATATAGAAAATATATATACACCAAAGATAAAATTTTTAAGATTTTATTTATTTATTTATTTATTTATTTATTTATTTATTTAGAAAGAAGCGCATTATTTTTATTTTACAGATGAGGACCTTGGGGGCTGTGGAAACATAAAGTCTGACTTAATTTATTTTTATTTTTAACATTTTTTATTGTTATTCAAGTACAGTTTTCTGCTCCCCCCCACCCCTCCCCTCCCCTATTTATTTATTTATTTTTAGAGAAATAGGAAGGGAGGGAGAAAGAGAGGGGATGAAACATCAATGTGTGGTTGCCTCTCACACACACCCTACTTGAGACCTGGCCCACAACCCAGGCATGTGTCCTGACTGGGAATTGAACCACTGACACTTTGGTTCGCGGGCCTGCTCTCAATCCACTGAGCCACACCAGCCAAGGCCAAAGATAGAACTTTTTAGTTAAAGAGTTCTTTGAGCCCTGGCTGGTGTGACTCAGTGGATTGAGCACCAGCCTGCAAACCAAGGAGTCACTGGTTCAATTCCCAATCAGGGCACATGCCTAGGTTGTAGAGATAACCACACACCGATGTTTCTCTCCCTCTCAAAAAAAAAAAAAAAAAAAAAGAGTTCTTAGAGAGGCTGCTTATTGACTAAAAAGTTAACTGTTAATTAAAAAAAAAAACAGAAACCTGTGTATTTTGTGTATCTAATAATATAGTCTGGTATCCCACACAAAACTTTATCGAATTACATAGGAGAAATTAAAAAGCCTACAAAACATGTAAACGTTTTTAATCCCCACCTCAAAAGCTGGTAAAAGCAAGACCAAAAAGTAATAATTTAGAATATTTTAAAGCCTTACATAGAAATTTGCATCTCAGAATAGAGACTGAATATTCTCTTTAAGCATGTGTGGGCCATTTACTGAAACTGGCCATATAACAAGTCTCAAAGGAAGCCTCAAGCAATTTTACAGAACTGACATTTATAATTAATTTGTACTGATTATAGAAAATTTGGGAAATGTAGACAGTTAAAGCTCAAGATAACAATTACGTATAGACCCACTACAGTCACAGTTTACCTCCTTAATACCTGGCATATTTCCTCGAGTCCTTTTCAAACACGTATTTACACATGCTTTTCTTTCTTTCCTTTAAATGCTGAGACTTACGGTATATTCCCTTTGTGGCCTGTTTTATTTGCAAACAATAATCTTGGCTTATTTTGCCTTTCGATGCTCTGGCCTCTCTACAATTTATTTTCCTTACAAAGTCAGGCTAATGGAAAGAATGTCTGCCACTTGCGATAGTCTGTGGTTCCTGGGAGAAAATTAATGCCCCCCCCCCCAGGTAAATCTGGGACAAGGTGGCTACCGCACGCATTGGTGGAGAGGTGAAGTCGAGCCAAAACCAGATTCCCACTCTAAGCGAAGGACCTACTTGCCTTCCTCACCGATTCAGAGCAAGCAGGGGCTGAGGGGAGTGAGGGGCAGGGAAGGAGGGGTCCCCATCAACACCAGCTTGAGAGGACAGGACACTAATCACCATCCAGAGCGAGAGGAAGTGCTAAATAGGGGCCCGAGAGGGAAGCCAAAGAAAGACAGGGGCCGGGTGGATGAAGACACAGAAGAAGGAGTCAGTGTCAGTACCCGGCACCGCAAAGGACGTCGTGACTGTCGCCGCCCCTCCTTCCCCCACCACACTCCCATCGCTGAATAAAGTCACAACTGTTGGCGTTCTGCTACCTGAACCTTTAGACCAGAGAGCTGTGTGAACCTGCAGCAGAGCACCAGCCGCGGGAAGATGGGCGAGGCGGTACTTGAGGCGTGGTTCCTCCACCTGCTGCGCTCAGGTGGGAGAAGAGCAGGGCGGGTGGGGCGGGTGGGGCGAGGGGCTGGCAATCTGAAAGCGGGGACAGCCCGGGGCACTGCGGTCTCCCGGCCTCCAGCACACTCACTCGCAGGTCTTGCCACTGCGGAGCCGCGCCCTCTAAGGGAAGGGGATGGGGGTGGGGACCTTGAGAAGGCCTCCGTCCTAATTCAGGGAATTTCTGCTAAAGGTCTGACACACGGTAGGGCTTGATATATTTTAACTATTACTTGTGTTTTTCTTTAAGTGTACTACAGTGATGTGAGGCCCAAGCTTTGGTTTAAAACAGTTCTAAGTTTAAAACCAATTCTCAAGTCCCTTGTATTAGCTATTTGGCAGCTACAGAGTGGATTTACCACCTTTCTAAACCTGTTTTCTCAACTGTAAAATAGAATGAAGAATGCCTACTTTATGGGATTAAATTCGCTAAAATATACAAAACACTTAACACAGTGCTGAGTGCATAATGAAATGGTAGCAGTTAGAGTTACCACTTAACATGTATTTGTTTGTCTTCCTTGGTTTTTTTACCCCTCACTCTACTTTTGTTGAACTACTTCTGCCTTTCTCTCATTATTTATTTGGGTGGGGCAGGGAGGGCATTTCTTTGGAGACCATTTGGAAATCCACTGCTATCTTCCAGTAGCCTTATTTTTCCATCTCTGTTCTGCTAATCTGCCTGTAGTGTATCCATACGTGACTTCTAGTATAGGGAACAGACTTAAACGTAGAAGTAAGTGATGTAAAACAGAGCTCATAGGTGCTTTAATAGACGTCTGTATGAGCACAAAGAAGAAAATGAACAAATGGAATGAATCCAGAAAGGCTTCAAAGAGGAAGTGACTCTTCAGCCTTGGCTTGAAGTATAAAAATTTGAAATCGGAGAGCGCTGGGTTTGGACACTTACTGGCTATGGGTCAGTTAACTACTCTGACCAAGTGTCAGTCTCCTCAAGAAACCAATGAAGGTAATAATACCCACTTAAAGGGGTATGGGATGAAATGAGCTGATGAACGTGAAAGCCCAAGGAATTGACAGATGACCGATTAGCAATACATCCCACTTCTCCTGCCTTCCTCTCCTTTCTTGTCCTGCCTTCTCCATTATCTTCTCCCAGCTCCCTCCTCCACTATCCATCCTCCTCTCCATCCTCAGTTTAGTTTGGTGTCACCTGGGAACACAACCCTCCTAGTCACAAAGAAAAACAGAAAGCCCCCTGAGCTGTAGGTTGACTCCCGGAAACGGTCCTCATGAAGATGTTGATGCGTAGACGATTTCTGTGGTGACTAACACATCGGTCTATACGGGTCACAGTGGGTTACAACAGAGTTCCCCAGCTTTTTGAGAAAAGTGCAACGTGAGGGTGAAACAGAAGTCTTGCTAAGGATCAACATCAAATCTATCTCCCAACCTCCTACCCCTAAAGACTCTGTCCCTTGAAATGAGGGGAATATAATATGTGTTCTTTCACAGTTTGATTTGTGACATTTTTTTCCCTGGTTTATCCTGGACCTACAAAGTAAACTTTCAGATCTCTCCGGGTCACTTCTCTGTTTTAAATTATGAGGCTTTCATTTCTCCGTTTGAACCCCTATACCAAGAAAGCACCGGGAAATTGGAAAGATACTGAGTTTGCTTCTGTGGGGCCTAAAAAAAATAACTATGCTTTCCCTCCCACCTGCTCAATTCTTCCAGCTGGGCTACTAACCACATTAACAGGGAGACACAACAACAGGAGGGAAGTTGAACTTCAATGTGTGCGCACTGGGAATGCACACAAGCGTGAATGTTCCAAAGACGCTGAGGCAACCTTGGGTATTTATGCCATTTTGGACCAAGGAGGAGACTCGATCTTAGATTTTAAAGGTGAGAATGGGCACTTTGCAGGTAATGAGGAAGGGTGGAACATGCCAGGCAGGTACATTTCGGCTAGGCGACCCAGAAAACAATGGGGCGCCGGGGTGGGGGATTCAGTCATTTTAGGCTCCTGCCTGCAGCCTTCCTGCTGAATGCTAAAGTGATTATGTTCAGTTTCCCTTTCTGAAGCAGGTTTTTTCCCTCTGAATCTCTTAGGCAGGACAGGAGGGAAGGTCAGAAGTTCTTTCTGAGTCTTTTGTTTCTTAACAAGCCGCTTACAAATTCATATCCCAAATGGCAAAACGTTTGGTCCCCTTCCCTTCTCTAGAGAGGACGACGAGCAGAGGAGGTGGAGGAGGGTTGGAGGTGGAGGAGGATTACCTCCTCATCAGCACAGACCTGCCCTGGGAATTGTGTCGCTTTGGCCAGTACTTTCTCTACCCCGGAGGTCACAATCTGATCGACCACCCCTGCTGAGAATGTAGTCAGTCCTGCTTTCAGCTACGGTGGGTGCCGTTTTCTCACCCTGAGCCAGGTCCAGCCTGACCTTATCCGCTTCCTGCCTTCCTCCTGCAGAAGGCCGTTCTCCTGGAGCCCAAGTTGGCCTGGCTCTCAGCAGTATCCGTAACAACATGCATGACCGAATAAACCCCATTATCATTATCAAGGACTCCGTTGCCTGCACCAGGACCACCTTCACCACCACACAAGCTGGGCCCTGAGGAAGGCAACGGAGTCCTTGCCTTGAAGTGTTGACAATCCTGGAGCTGACAAAATGCTTACAGTGGAAAGGGAAGTGAAGGTAACACATGAATTTCTTCAGAAGCCCCAGAAAAGGAGAGCTCGCATTGCGTTGAGCTGATGCAAGTGGCTTCCTGATCGACATGCATGGTGCCTTCTCCATTTGTGATGAGGACCTGGTTTAGAAAGCCTTAGAAAGCCACCCAGGACATGGACTTGGGAACCTGACTGCCAGGACTGGAGACTCAGCTCTGGCAATGAGCTGGGTGTGACCTGGCCAATGGCCTAGCCTCTCTGTGCCTGTGTTCTCCTCCCTAAAATGGGGACCATAATACGACTTACCTTATAGACTTGCGGTGAGTAAAAAATGAGTCAAGGTATATGAAACACGTAGTGTATAGTAAACACTAGTAAGAGTTCCCAACTATTAATGAGTGGTGTTCTCCAGAAGGAGGAAAGTGCAAGTGAGCGTCTGTGTAATTAATTAATACTGTCTGGGCCGGAGCATGTGTGTTTAAGACACTCTCTGGGACGATTTGCCTAATCTCATCTTTAAGCAAAATGCCTTGTAATTGGCGCAGCCCCGAAAATCCACAGGCACACGCGCCTGTATGCGGGAGGCGCTGCTCTAGCTGCGTGGTCTGCCTCTGGTCTGTAAACACGCGCGGGCAGAGGGGGCTGCGGGCAAGCCCACACTGCGTGTCCGACCCCGACCTCTGGGTGTGAGACTGTGTCCCTGTGTGTCACAAACACACACGGATGTGAACCCTGCTTCGTTCGACGTGCGTGTCATGGCTTAAAAATAGATGCTAATCCGTCAAGCGGTCTGGCAGTGGCAGCGAAGGGGGCGGCGACAGCAGGAGAGTCATGGCCACGGCCGAGGGGCTGCGGGAGCCTGCGATCTGCCTCCGGTACTGAGACCCCCGCCGGCACAAAGAGGTAGGGGGTCTTCGGAAGGTGGTGCCTTCCCAGCCGGGGCTGTGGGGGAGGTAGGGGACGGGAGAGGGGGCCTGGGAGCCGAGCAAGCTGTGCGCTCCCTGGCTCCCTCCCTCCATCCCCAGCGCCAGGCTGTCTGGGTTGGCAAGGGCTGGGAGACAGCCATGAACCTGTTACAACCGCGACAGCAGGCGGAGGGCGGGGAGCGGCAGACGAAGGCCCCTGGAAAGCGGCAGATGGGGATGCAGAATGCGGAGGGGGGTATCCTGGAGCAAAATGGGGCTTCTGCAACCCCCAGGGGGAAGACTCCCCCTGGAGGGGCTTCCTACACCCGGTCTCCTTCCCGCTCCCTTTTTACCGTTCAGCCTCCCACAGGCAGCGGGGTCTGCTTCCAGAGAAGGATGTTTGGGAATAAAGAATGGGGTCTTTAGGCCTGAGGAGACAAGGCAGATGCAGGTGATGATGAGGAGGAGGATGAGGATGGTGAGGATGATGGCGGCACTGGGTTGTATTTTTGCGCTCTGACTCAGACACAGAAAAATTTCTTCCTAAACACCCCTAAATCCAGTCTCTCCTCACCAATCCTTTCCTAAGAGCCAGGCTTGTTATTCCCTGTTAGTGCGTGGTCTCTCCTGGGGGGGGCACATGAGAGAGTGGATGGGGGTGCACCCCGTGGGCAGGAGAAAATGGCCCTCACTGCTGGACTTTGTTGAGGGCCCTGGGGCTGAAGGCAGGGAAGGGAGCGGAGGAGGGACCCTTCCCGCCAGCTCTCCTGCCTTGTCGGACACGCAGGGCCACGGTGTAACAGGAGCAGGTGGGGAGGGCTCTTGCCACAGTCTCCCCTCTGCCTGGAGGTCCCAGGGCAAGTCTGGCCCTGCCCAGCTCTGCAGCGCAGCACACAGTCCTGTTTGCAGAAGGGCCCTCGGTGCAGAGGGAGTCAGAGGCGGGCACACCTGCAACACGCACGGGCCACTTCCAGCCCCTGAGCCCCTGGGCCTGGCG
>PVKM010028046.1:0-18496 GCA_004027735.1 Carollia perspicillata
CAAAGCAATATACAGATTCAATGCAATACCTATCAAAGTACCAATGGCATATTTCACAGACATAGAACAAACACTTCAAAAGTTTATATGGAACCATAAACGACCCCGAATAGCAGCTGCAATTTTGAGAAAGAAGAACAAAGCAGGAGGGATCACAATACCTGATGCCAAACTGCATTACAAGGCCACTGTAATCAAAACAGCCTAGTACTGGCATAAAAACAGGCACATAGACCAATGGAACAGAACAGAGAGCCCAGAAATAAACCCAAGTCACTACAGTCAGTTAATATTTGACAAAGGGGGCAACACCATAAAATGGAGTAAAAATCATCTCTTCAACAAATGGTGTTGGGAGAACTGGACAGCTACGTGCAAAAAAAATGAAACTTGAGCACCAACTTACACCATACACAAAAATAAATTCAAGATGGATAAAAGACATAAATACAAGCCATGACACCATTAAAATCCTAGAGGAGAACATAGGCAGGAAAATCTCAGATATCTCACGCAGCAACATTTTTACTGGTATGTCCCCCAGAGCAAGAGATATAAAGGAAAGAATAAACAAATGGGATCTCATCAAAATAAAAAGCTTCTGCATGGCTAAAGAAAACAGTATTAAAATAAAATGAGAACCAATCGTATGGGAAAACATATTTGCCAGTGATACCCCAGACAAGGGTTTAATCCCCCAAATATATAAAGAACTCACAAAACTCCACTCTAAGAAGACAGACAACCCAATGAAAAAATGGGCCAAGGACTTGAACAGACACCTCTCCAAGGAGGACATGCAGAGGATCCAGAGACACATGAAAAGATGCTCAATATCACTAGCTATCAGAAAGATGCAAATTAAAACCACAATTAGATACCACTTCACACCAGTCAGGATGGCCATCATAAACAAAGCAAACAAACAAGTGTTGGAGAGGTTGTGGAGAAAAGGGGACCCTAGTGCACTTCTGGTGGGATTTGCAGACTGGTACAACCACTATGGAAAACAGTATGGAATTTTTCTCAGAAAACTAAAATGGATTTACCTTTTGACCCAGCAATTCCACTGCAAGGATTATATCCTAAGAACCCTGAAACACCAATCCAAAAGAACCTAAGCACCCCAATGTTCATAGCAGCACAATTTACAATAGCCAAGTGTTGGAAGCAACCTAGATGCCCATCAGTAAATGAATGGATCAAAAACTATGGTACATATATACAATGGAATTCTATGCAGCAGAAGGAAAGAAGGAGCTCCTACCCTTTGCAACAGTATAGAAGAAACTGGAAAGCAATATGCTAAGTGAAATAAGCCAGGCGGTAAAAGACAAATATCATATGAGCTCACCTTTAACAGGAACCTAATCAACAAAACAGACAAACAAGCAAAATATAACCAAAGACACTGAAATAGACAACAGGCTGACAGTAACCAGAGGGGAGGGAATTTCAGGGGAGAAGGGGAAGGGCTTCCAGGAACAAGTATAAAGGACACATGGACAAAAACAAGGAGGGGTGGAAACAGGAGGGAGTTGGGGAGGGCTGGGGGGGCTGGGATAGGAATAAAAGGCAGAAAACTGTACTTAAGCAACAACTAAAACAAAAAACAACAATAATAAAATAATAAATAAATATAGCAATTTTAAAAATGCTTCATTATCCGTAGCTTACCCTCTGCTCTTTCTAATTTTTATATCATCCTTTTTGGTTGTAACTTTCTACATTAGTTTAGCTATCTTTTTTGGATATTTCAAAGATTTTTCTTTTTAGTGGTATCACTGATTCCATCCTTTTTTTCTGATCAAATAAAATTCAATGTCAATCTCTAGCTCTGGGGAGAAAAAAAGTCATCTATTTTCCATGTTCTGGCTAAGGATGACTATGACTATAAAATGTTTCAAAACTAGGCAATATATTTCCAGTCACATTTGTGCTTTTCTCTGTTGACCATTAATTCTTTTTTAAATTAATCTCTAAATGATTATTTACCTATAAGACTACCTCCAAATATTTGTACACTACTCCAATAATCCTCCACTGCTCCCCTCACTCTGAGAACGACCACCATTAGCTCTATAAATGTGTAATTCCCAATCTCTGCTGGGCCCCTCCATACTTACCAATCCTTGTACTTGTCTTTAGTCTGTTTCCTCAGTCACCATTTTCGCCTTTACCTCATTCCTTAAAACCCCAATTGCTGTCTCATTCCCCTCTCATACAGGATGGGCTAACCTTCTAACAGAAAACATTCAGGAGTACTTACTCTGTCCCACAAGGCTAAATGCTTTACAAGGCGTACCCCCCCAAAACCCCAGAATTATTTTCTGGAGGGCGAGCCCCTTGTAGTATAGCACCCCCCACCACCCATGCCCAGTAGTTGAGGTTCTAGGAACCCACCTGTATCAGTGTACCAGTTGGCGTTGTTCTGAGGCTGCGTTTGGATTAAGTAATTTTTTCTGAAGAGTCTTTCAATGCATTTGCCCATTTCATGATGGGTCATTTACCAGTGCAGAAATCAGCAGTGTTGGACACAAAAAAAGCCAGCATGACCCCAGTGCCCCACCGTCCCTATTTACCCCATTTCGCTAGGAGTAACTTTTGTTTCCCTTTGTTCCTGGTGAAAAAAGACCCCAAAGGGAAATGCTTTGCTGAGGAGGAAGTGGACAGACAAAAAAATGGCAGAAGCACCAAAAGGCATCAAAATCAACGAGTTTTTAAACTAAAAACTGTTTTGAGCTGTGGAAAAAATGCCTCGACAAGTGTACAGCATCGAATGGAGACTACTTTGAAGGTGACTGAGGTTAAATATCTAAGAATACACAATTTTTTTATAATAAATTCTGGGGTTTTTTGGTTCACCCCTCGTTTACACATTATCTCATGTAATTTTTCCAACCCCATTAGGCTGGTGGTAGTACCAACACTTTATGCATCAGAAAATCCTTAGTTAAGATGACAGAGAAACAGCTCAAGGACACAGAGGTATTAAGTGACAGAGCCAGGATCCTAATCCAAATAGGACTCCAGTGCCCAGAACCCTAAACACTACCTGACCTTCCACTTTACATGAGATTAAAAAACAGTAGACACAAATATGTATTCATTTACTCATTTATTAAATAATCATTCAATACCATGCTAGACTCTGTTTTATGTGCTGAGAACACAGCAAAGAACTCAGCAAAGTTCCTGCTCTCATGGAGCTTGTATTTTCTGCTGTATCAAATTGCCCTCACGTATCATGATCATGGACTCTCGTAGCCACCTAGCCTTCAAAACTCGTAGCCTCTCTTCCTCAGTCCTTTTTGCCCACTGACTAGAATCTCAGTTTTAATAGCACTCTTCCAGTACTTCCTTGACACAGTATTTTTTTGCCTTATATTTATAGACCTTTATCTGTTCTAAAACATAGCAGTGAGATATCTGCATTTTACGTTGGATTTATTACACTTCCACAATAGCCCTGTACTTAGTAAATTGCCAAGCAAATATTCCAGCAACAGTCTGGTCATCCTCTTGGGTGCATTGTGGCCATCTCACAAACTTTCTCTCCAAGAGAAGCACTCGACCCGTTACACTGAGTCTCAGCTGCCATTTATGTTTTTTGTTTTTCCCTGTGAAATACTAATTTACACGTAAACATTCCTCCCTTTTATCTACCTTGAAGAATGAAAGCATAAAAAACACGTTAAGAAAACGAAGCTTGGTTGCTACAGAACAAAAGGGGCCAAGATTCGTTATGTCCGCCACCAGACAGGAAAGACGTCTCTCAATGCCCGAGATTCGTGAAAAGGAAAGGAAGTGTTTATTTAATGCTAGACAGACTTAAAGTAGTGACCCAACGTCCTTACCAAAATATCAAAGTCCTTTTGGATACCCACAGACGCCCACAGTGCTTCCTTCTCCCCCTGCCCCTAATTCAGGTTACTGTAACTCAGGAAAAGAAGCAAACATCCAGGATCCAGGCTCCTGGCACCATCACCTGTGTCGCCATCCAGGCAGGATCTCTAATTAATCCAAAGCCATGTGGCACCTTCTCATGGTCTACTGTTCTTAACAGTTCTTTGCAGTCATTTTCCAGGCAAAGTCTCTCCTGCTTCCCAGGCCACGTGGCCAAAGGGAGTACCCCAGAAGCCACATGGTATTCTTCTACCAAAGCTGTAGGGGTCAGCACTCTGGCCAAACCACATGGATCTTTCCTCTACCAAAGCTGCGGGAAAGGGGGACGTTGCCACTTTGCCAAAGCCAAGTGGGGATTCTCTGCTAAAGTCACATGGTGATTCTCTCTACCCCAGCTGAGGGGGTCCCCACTCTGGCCAAAAGCGCGTGGCTCTCTCCTCACTGCCATAGCCGGCCAGTGGTCTTCTTCCTAATAGCTGCTGAGACTGGGTTTAAATCCCCACGCCAATCCTCCTCTGCAGACCCATTTCTGATTCCTCCCACAATCGGCTACACTTGCCAGCACTCCTGTATCCTTCAAGCTTTACTGGGGTGCCATAGTGAGTCTGGGCAGGTGTGGCCCCATGTCGTGGAGCCAGTCATCTCCAGGATCTAACGCAGGTATTGTAACTCTGGAGACCTGCCCCAGTTACATCTTGGGTAGAAGTCACTCCCATCTCCCTGGCTCAAAGCATGGCCACAGCTATTTAACATATCTATGCAGTCAGCGAAAAATTATAGATACGTTAAAAGACCATGCGAAAGGTTAGCTGCGAAGCTGTTGCTGTACAAAACAGCTCTCAGTGGCCCTGCTCCATTTGTCCCTTCCCCCAACTCATACCTGTTGAGGGGAAAGGGTGAGGACATCTTATATGTGTTTCTAATATTTCCTAGACACCTTGAGTTCTGGACCCCATTCTAAACCCCTTTTTGGGCCCCCCTTCCTTGGCTGCACCGTTACATGATTAGTTTAGAAGCATTTCTCCAAGGAGCTGGCAAAGGGTTCAAAATATGGTAATTTCTGTCCCTCGACAGAAATGTGGTGAATTATCCTTATCTATCCGGAAAAGAAAACACAATGCAGACTAGACTATCACAGTCAAGTTCTAAAATACAGATGTTAAGTACATCCTATGTGAAGAAAAACCAAGGCAAAAATATATACTTTCGAGATAAAGCTTTGTAAGACATATTTGAACATTTTGAAAATAAACTTGGTATTCCCTAACATTAACAACTTTAGAGTTGTCTATATGTATTTAGAAGAGTATCATACGAACTTAAGGATTATATCTGGTAAACATGAATAACCAACAAGACTTGAAAAGTTATCAGAACAACATGGTGTTTATTTCTAGGGCTGTTTTGTCCCATTGCTGTTGGGTCACCCAATTTTTTTCCAAAATCTAGACGTCCGTAAGTAGACTTATGCTGTAATTTACTTCCACAAACAGAATTCATTTATTTTTCTGGCCTATATTCTAATCCCTTCATCACAGTAATACTACTTTGATTACTAAAATGCATCAATTTCCCAATAAACTCAAAGTATAATCTAAGCTGAGTATTTCAAAACTCTTAGTGCTGAGACATTTTTAAGAAGGAGGTACCAGAGTCACATAGTATTCATTCACTATCTCTTGAGAAGCTAAATGAACATCAACCACCAATTCAAACCACTGGAAGTGTAAGTGTCTATAATGGGGAAAGAACTGTCAGATTCAAACTTGTCGGTTTTGCTTTTTGGGGGTGGTTGGGATCCCTGTCCCCATCCGACAAAATAGACTACACATACAAAAGTGGCTACTTATCGAAAGACCAGGAAAACTCAACACAAAGAACTCACAACTTTACGGAACTAAAAGTGCTGGATATTTCACTTAAGTGTAACAAAATTAATCCAAGCGATCCGGCAAGCCAAGCACACCTTTCCCCCAGTCCCGAAAGAAAAATAAAAATAGCTAACCCGCCCTGGCTGTTGTAGCTCAGTGGATTGAGCACGGACCTGCGAACCGAAGGATCGCGGTTCGATTCCCAGCTGGGGCACATGCCTGGGTTGCAGGCCAGTTCCCATCCCAGCGGGGGACACACGAGAGGCAACCAGAGATGGATGTTTCTCTCCCTCTCTCCTTCCCTTCCCCTCCCCTCTAAAGATAATAAAATATTTTTTAAAAAAGACAGCTTCCTTTAAAAAAAATAGCTAACCCTCCCGTTTGCTTTTACAAGTCGATTTTAAGTAAAGCTTCAGCGTCACCACAGCGTAGCCACAGCGAATAGTCAACTTCCGAAATGAACAGACGCGGAAGTCCCTTGGCCACTGGCATCTCAAGCAAAGCCGTGAGAGCTTTCTTCCCTGAACTTCTTTCATATTGTCACCTTGCCCCTCGCCGGGGCCGACTTCCGCGGTACCAATCAACTCCGACAACACTAAACTACCAGAAGGTACTGACTCCCCGGCCGGGGAATAGACTCGTGGCCGCCCCACACGTGTGTCACTCAGGCCTAGGCTACGGCCGCCGCCTTTCGGCCTTGCTCCGCACCTCACTAGCTCCCACAACTTCCTTGCACTTAAAGCCCCACTCACCTCCTTTACGGAGAGAAACTCAAGCAACGGAAAGACCAGGTGCCGATCCAAAAAGTGCGCGATGCGGGTAGTCAAGTCGTACTCCGCCATCTTGCCAAAGAAAAGAAGGCTCTTTCCTCTCTAAAACTTTATTGACAGCGCCGACCAACGAACGGCCAGTCCCTGCAGTGCGCATGCGCAGTTGGTAAACTTGCCCCGGGAAAGGGGTAGGGTTTAGGCCGCCGCTCCCGAACGATAGCGCATGCGTAAAGCGTCCGGCTCTCTAAACTGGGCGTCCCCAACCAATAGGAACCGGGCCGTCCGGGCTGTCCCCTCAACTCCGCCCCCTGTCGCCCGTCTTCGCTCCCCAACCCAGAGCCGGCGGGTGAGGGGAGCTTTGCTGTTCTCTGTCTCCCATCCATCATCTGACCTCCGTCCCCATCCTTCCGTCTTCCACAGAACCGGTCCCTGGTGCCAAAAAGGTTGGGGACCGCTGCTCTAGGCTACCCTGGGACTAGGCGGAACGCCAACTCGTGTCTTCTGTTTGAAAGCCTGCTCGTGCACTGCGATTCATTCCATTAATACATATTGAAGACTTAGAATTGATTGCTGAGGCAGTGTAGGTCGAGGCCCCTGCTCTCCAGAAAGTTACATGCAGGGAGGAATATGAGCTTCTATTTGGCATATATTAATGGTCTGTTAAGCTGTTTCTAGACAGGAAAGAAGTAAAATGATTTCAGGTTTTGGGAGAGCCATAACTTAGTGGAGATAGTCAGGTTGGGCCTTTTAAGGGTAGTTAGAGAAAACTCATATGCGAATTAAAATGGCTAAACAAAACTCAGGTTGGGTAACAATTTGCCTGAGAGTGGTAAGAGAAAGAGGTGACCAAAATTAGAACCTATATAAAAACATGCCTGACGGAAAGCATAGCAAAAACAAAGACCACGAGACAGTAAAGGACTTGGTGTATTTCAAAAACTGAATATCTTGCATGATTGCAGAGGGAAGTTGATGACGATGAAGAGGGTCAGGTCATGATCAAGGCAAAGAATGTGGAATGTATTCTAAGTGTGCTGAAGTCTCCTTGCTAGTTCCTTCTCATCTTTCAGGCTTCTTCATTTTGGAGTATCTTGGGGTCTTACCTCTTCTCTCTCTAGACCAGTGCCCTAAGTGATGTCGTTCAACCTAATGCTTTAAATGAAATCTACACATTGACAGCTCTCAAATGATAGCCCCAACAGAGACTGTAGACTCACATATATGCAGCTGGCATGCAAACATCTCAATAATATGTCCAAAACCAAACTTCCCCATTTAGCTCATCAAAATCTGCTTCTTTTGCATTCCTCCAGCTCAGTGAAGGCCAATTCTATCTGTCCAGGTGCTCAGACCAAAAACCTTGGAGTCATCCTTGACCTTTTCTCTTATGCTCTACACCAAACCCAACAAATCCTTTGGTTCTGACCTTTAAAGCACATCCAGATCCAATCAGTTCAAACCACCTCCAAAGTCAATCCCTAGTCCAAACCATGATCATTTCTTGCTTTATTTTTTGGAATAGCTTACTCAGTAATTGCCTTGCTTCCCCTCTTTTCCTCCTGTCGTTCATTCTCCATGCAGCAGCCAGAGTGACTTTTAAAGTTCAATTGTGGTCAAAACCCTCCAAGCCTTGTTATCTGTCTCATGGTAAAAGATATGTTTAATAATGACCTAAAAAGACCTAGTTCCCCTAAACCCATTACCTCTCTGACATCATTTTCTCCATCTCATCCTCTTGCTCACTCTCTCCCAGCCCTAAGCAACCACTAATCTACTTTCTCTCACAGTAAATTTTCCTATTCAGGACTTTTATCTGAATGGAATCATGTAATATGTGGTCTTTCATGTCTGACATTTTTCACTTAGTATAATATTTTCAAGGGTCATCTGCATTATAGCGTATATCAGTACTTCATTCCTTCTTATGGCCAAATAATATCCATTTTTCCGGATATACTACATAGTGTGTACCCATTCATTCATTGATGGACATTTGGGTTGTTTCTACATTTTGGCTACTATGAATAATGCTGCTATATACATTGATGTACATGTTTTTATATGGGTATGTATTTCCATTTCTCTTGAGTATGTAGTATATATCCAGAGGTGGAGTTGCTGGGTTATGTAGTAACTCTATGTTTAATTGTTAGAGGAGCTGTCAGACTGTACTATAATTTTGCAAGGTGTTACCACTGGGGGAAAGGGTACACAAGATCTGCCTGTATTGTTTCTTACAACTGCATGTGAATCTACTGTCTCAGAATAATAGTTTAACTTTGAAAATGATCCCTGGACTTCGGACTTAAGAAAGTGGATACCTGCTGGTAACTAGAATATGGGGGGGCAAGAATGGCAAAGAATATGTATGGGTGCTAAAACCAGGAATTCTACCTGAGGCAGAATAAGATCCTTGTTAGATATCTACAAGGTGATGTCAAATATGCAAATAGAGATACTATTCTGGATCAGTTGATGTAGTTATTACTTACTTAACATTCATGTAACCTTGAGCTAGATGTTTTCAAGGATTTGGGAGTATGATGTGATCTCTGTCATTGTGCCATTTACAGTATTGTTTGGAAAGTGAGGCAGAATTCCCATGGAACAGAGAATACATAATAGTATAGGCTGTTAAATTGTGGGGCATAGTCTTTGTAGCTTCTAGGAACTGAGAAATGACCGTTGTAATCTGAAATTTCCTGGAATCTGACACACTAAAGTTGGAATAGAATATAGACAGGAAAAAAAGAAGTTAAATAGAAAAATAGCAAGAACTGAGGCTTTAAAGTGAAAGTGAACTGTGACAGAGGAAGGAAAGAAGCAGGTGACATTATGGAAACTTGCCAAAGAGGAACAGAGAGCATCTGTGGAAAGCAGAGACAAATAAGAGGTAATGTAATTTGACAAACATTATAAACTTTTATCATATGAAAAGTACTAGGCTAGATGTTAATGGGAATATATAATCAGCCAGAGCTAACCCCTGGCCAACAGAAACAAAAGGTTTCTATCTAATAGGTGACAATTATTCACTCATTCAATATAAATTTAATACTCGCAATGTGCTAGGCATTCTTCTAGGTCCTGGGAATTTACCAGGGAAGAAAACAAACCACCATCTCTAAAGAAGCTTATATTCAAGTGGAAGGAGACAGTTAAAAACATGTTAACAAATATATACTTTGTTAGGTGGTGATAAGTGCTATGAAGAACAATACACAAGGTAAAAGTTAGAGAATTATGGGAAATGGTTGTTAATTTATATAAAGTGGTCAAGAAAGACCTCTCTGATAAGGTAGAATTTGAAAAGAGACCTGAAGAAAGTGAGGGAGCCTGCGGCTTTCTTGAGGAGGAAAATTCCAGGTGAACATTATAAAGGGGCTGAAGGAAAAGTGTGCTTGGTGTCCTTAAGGAATAGCAAGGAATCCAGAAGTTCAAGAGCGGATTGAGCACAAGGAAGTGTGGTAGAAGATGAGCTCAGAGAGGGAGTGGTGGGCGAGGTGATGTAATGCTTTGTAGGCCATGGTAACAAGGACTTTGGGTTGTATTCTGAATGAAGTTGGAAGCTATTGGAGGATTTTGAGCAAAGAAGTCACATAATCAAAGTTATGTTTTACAAAGACCACTTTCAGGGATTGGGGGGGTAGAGGAAACATAACAGGGAGACCAGTTAATAGACTATTGAAATAATGTGAGCAAGAGATGATGGTGGCTTAGACTAGAGTGGTAGTAGTTAAAGAGTTGTGGACAGCAGAATACATTTTGAATGCAGAATTAGCCAAGTTTGCTAATGGATTAGACAAGAAAGAGGAGAATCCAAGATTCTATTCTAAGGTGTAGAAGAAAGAACTGAGGGGCCACTTGCTGAGATGAGGAGGTATGTGATAGATGCATGTTTTAAAGAGGATCTCTCCTCTTTGAAATGAAGACTTTGGTTTTGGACATCTTATGTTTGGGATGCCTGTTAGACATCTAAGTGGAGATACTGATTGGGTAGTGGTGCACATGAATCTGGAATTCAAGAAACAGGTAAGAATTAGAGATGGAAAATTAGATCTTGTCAATGTATTAATGAAATTTAGGGCAGGAGAGAGTAATGCAGGGAGGGATGGGGATAACTGTAATTGAACAACAATTTTAAAAAAGGGAAATTTAGACCCAGGAGACTAGATGAGATCAGAGCATGAATGTGTTGGGAAAAGAGATGAACAGAGCTAAATCTTAGGCACTTCAGTTTGTAGAGGTTGGGATAGTTCAGACTAAATAAGGAAGCCAGAGAAGGCCTGGCCAGTAGCTGGAGGAGAGAAGAAGAGCAACAAAAGAAAGTGGTGTCCCAGGCACCGAAGAAGGAGAGGGGTCCAAGCAGTAAGAAGCAACAGACTATGTCCAACGGTGCTATTAGTTCAAGGTGACGACTGAGTACTATTGCCTATTGGCTTTGAAAACATGCAGGTCTTTGATGACTTTGATAAGAACAGTTTCAATGAGTGGTAAATGAAAGTCTGGAGTCAGCTTAAAAGATGGGAGGAAAGAAAGAGAAACCACACTTACAAACAGATCTTTTGAGGAATTTTACATGAAAGGGAAGCAGTGAAATATAGATTGGACTTTTTTTTTCTGTCGGGACTGCTGACTTTTACAGCAGATATGGAAGAGAGTAGTGCAGGTGGTTCAGGAACAATTTAAACACAGTAGAATCACAAAACCAGGAAAATATAAGAAATATTTGAGAAAGACATCTTGGAAAGTTAGCTGAAGATTAAAGACTATCACGGAAGATATACCAGGAAAGAAAGACCAGGGCCAAACAGTAGAATGCCTATGTGAGGAATTTGAAATTTAACTGAGGTCATGAGGCCCCTTAAAGTATTTTTGGAGTATGAGAGTGCATAATTCAATCTGTGTTTCTGGAAGGTAATTCTGATAGTTGCACGGACAGTGGATTGTATAGATGAAATGCAGCCAGGTTGTGAAAGTTCTTCAAAACCAGACTGGAAAACTTGGACTTGATCAGATAGGCAATGGGAGCCTCTCATTAAATTCTTAAAAAGAAAAAGACATGGAGATAGTAGTGTTTTGTCCTTTAAAATTAAACTGGAAATGATTTACAAGATGGTTTAAAGTGGTGACAGATTGGAAACTCTGCTGATTTGCCTGGCTTTTCCTCTGGAATTTTCCTTGCTGGTTTTTGAAAATATCTTGTTTCTTTTTTATAAGAGAGATTTAGCCCAAAATGTGGAAAATCTGACTTTTTACTTTAGTCTCTTCCTAGTGTTTTAGTTTAAAAGAGAGATTACATTGGAAAGACAGGCAGGGACTCACCTGGTAGTATCTAAGTGATATCAGGTGAAGACTTTGATTCTCATACATTCATCCAGTATTATTGAATGCTATCCATTGATTGCTAACAATCTCAGGCTCTGGGGAAACGAAGAAAGAAAACTAATCCAAACCCACAAGGAGTTTACAGTTTAATGGAATTAGCAAGCATGTAAAAAAGGAACATAATCATAGCCCAATATGAGAGAGTCTATGCACAAAATGCTCCTGGGAGTCCAGGGGAGGATGTGATTTGCTCCCAGAGAAAGGTGGAGCTTCATGGGAAGGCAACATTTGACTACTTTTACCCAAAAGGGTGGTCAGCTGCCTAAGAAAAGGGGAAAGAATGTTTCAGGCAGAGCAGACACACAGGGTTAGCCCTGAGAAAAGGCACAGTGTCATTGGAGACACCGGGAAGGATTTTATGCCTACAGTGTAGCATGCGTTGTGTCAAATGGCAAGACATGAGTCTGCATGTAGGGGTCTATTGTCAAAGATGCTGTGGGCTCTATTGAGGAGTATGAATTCTGTCCTGCAGGCCAGTTTCCATGGTGACTTTTTAAACATCTTTTGATGTACTCCTTTGTCTTTCTAGTGCATATTCTGACCGTCTCTCTCATACACAACTGCAATGTTCTTCCAAAGGGTCTCCTTGTCCTGGGTTCTGCACCCGTCTGCTTGTCCTCCACCCTGCTGCCTGGGCAATCTAAATGAACACCTAACCCAGTTATGATTGAATTGTGCTCCCCTCCTTTCCCCCGGAATTCGTATGTTGAAGTCTCTTATTTCCAGTACCTTAGAATGTAACTATTTTTTGGAGATAGGACCTTTTAAGAGATAATCAAGTTAAAATGGTGTCATTAGGTGGGCTCTAATTCAATATGATTGGTGTCCTCATAATAAGAGGAGATTAGGACACAAACATACAGAGGAGAGACATGTGGAGACACAAGGAGAAGATGGCCATCTATAAGCCAAGGAGAGAGGCCTTAAAAGAAAAAACCTCATAAACACCGTCATCCTGGATCTATAGCCTCCAGAATTGTAATTATAAATAAATATCTGTTGTTTAATCCACAGAATTTGCTACACTTTGTTATGGATGTCTTAGCAAACTCGTGTACTTTGCACTTCCTACTTTATATAGTACAAAGCAAAAACTTCTTAGCACAATATATCAAGTTCTTTAGAACCTTATCTCTCCAGAGCCCTCCCCCCTTTCACACTGAGCTTTGCTCATACAGGCCTCTGGGCTCATTGTTTCTTCATTTGCTCTCCAGCAGCTCCTTCAGTCTGAAATGCACTCTGCCCCCTCCCACCTTGTTGATGATGGCTTCACTTGTTAAGACCCAGATGAAGCCCATTAGCAGACCACATCTGGAGTCATCTCTCCCTCCTGCCCCTCTCTGCTGGCAACAAACTTATCTCAGGGCCTGTAACATTTGAGCCCATTTTTGAAAAGGTTTCCTCCTACTAGACTATAAGCATATTGAATACAAGGACTGTGAAAATCTTTATAGACCAAATTCCAATCTTAGCTCCTGGTACATAACAAGCACTCAAGAAATGCTCTAGAAATGAATAAATGTGCAAAGAGCCTGGATCTCCAGATCTACACATTCTTGAAATAAATTTATCCATAGTTCGCAATAGTCTATCTACTGTAGTGGATACATTTTTAGAATGCCCGTGTCTGATTAGCTTTCTTAGATATTTCTAATACTAAATAACATTAATCACATCACCCTTTTTATATACTGCGTGGAGATGCCTATTGCATTTTAATATGTCTTTAATATGCCTTTAGTATCATTTCCAGTGTGTCTGTTCAAAACACACTGTTGCTCCCTGTCCTGTGCCAGACACAGTGCTAGACTCTGAGGTTAAGGAAACGATGAAAATGCTGTTCCTCATAAAAGAACTCACAGTTAGGCAGAAGGGACCGATGCATGGACTGATTGTACTGCACTGTAGTGAGTGCAACAACAGAGGTGTGCACGAGGTATTAGGGGAGTGCTTTCATCACATGGAGAGCACAGACACTTCTTACATGTAGGTGTTTGCTACGTTTTTTTCCCACAAAAATAACTATTGATTTTTGGAGTGTGAATCTTTAGAAGGTGACTTTTTTTCTGACCTTATGTTCTTGCTCTGGGGGGACCTTGCTGGAACTCCATTTCACGCCTGTGTGAGAATTTCCAGAAGCCTCAGTCCTGCTGTCACCCTCATGAAGGAATCACACAGAGGAAGGCGGCTTCAGAAGACCTAACTCCCTTCTTCACTTAGCACCTCATATAAACCTGGGACTGACAGCTCACTCTGCTCTATTCTGAGACCTTGTAGTATGCGAACTGGAGGATATTAGACAGGGAACTGTCGCTGCTCTTTCTCATCTGTCCCCAAGGCTAGGACCTGGAATGTGGCTACCTCATTCTTTGCAGGGAAAGTGGCAATTCCCAGTCATGGGAGATATCTGAGAAGAATCTGAAAGAATTGTGATGAATCTAAGAGTTGACAAGCAAATATCAATGACTAGCCGCTTCAGAACATAAAATACCTACATATTTGTTCTAATACTTCTAATTCTCTGTGTTTTTTAGATACTATTTGGTATCTGTGTTACCTGTCTTGAAAAATTCCCGCAGTCCAAGCAAACCTTCACTGCTTGATTACCAGACCAACATGATTGGTTAACATCCTGAGAGAAATACAGTGATACCGAGATGCAGTACAGATTTCTAACAATGTCAGTCATTGTTTGCACACATTCTCTTGTGTGGTAACACCCAGCTTCAATGATCTGGCTAAAAAATCTTCTTTAGCACTTATTTGAAAATTTCGATGTGAAAAAAATATGACATGAAAAATTTTGATGTGAAAAATGCTTCTTTAAGAAAAGCATTTTAAAATAAATGTTCCATGTTACTTAAAGTTATGTGTCTCAAGTCAATGCTAGGATCTATGCAAGTCAAGTTTCTTCGGATCTAGCCCAAAAAATAAAAAGTAAATATTGAGATGATGTAGGGAGCCAGGCAGAATTTCAGCCTGGAACCCAAACAGGAAAACAGGATTTTTCCAGTGACTCCAGAGGCCCAAGGCACAAGAGTTAACTAGGAAGAAGAGTAACAGTGTTCATAGCTGTGGTTTACCCTTTGTCACATTGTATTTACTTATCTGTTTACACGGCTGTCTCTCCCACTAAACTATGACTTCTACAATGTCAGAAATGGAAGAAAGAAAGAAAAGAGAAAGGCCTGTAGGTAGCCCCCAAGAAGAAGAACAACTGGGACTGATGTGAAAATTTTAATGTTATCAAACTATGGGTATGGTTAGAGAAGCCTTCCCTGATTTTGCTATTTAGAATTGCTTCCCCCATTTCATCACCTTCTTTATTTCCTCTCCCAGTGTTTATCAAAATCTATAATGATCTTGTTTATATGTTTACTGGTTTACATCCTTCTCACATTAAGGTAATTCTGTGAAGGCAGGAACTAATCTGTGGTCTTATTTATTACTGCACAATAACTAACTCTTTGTTGCATTATAACTATTTGCTTCGAATGAACTAATACGTGTGATTTAGGCCAAAAGAATATGTTTGTGTCCTGGAAATTTCTTACATGATAGAAAAAAATTTACAGACTGGGAGACAGTGGGCTTGAGGGGAAGTAGAACTATTGAAAAAGGAAAGAACCTGAGAAATGCCTTGAATCCTGGTATTTGACCTCTGAAAGGGAGCTTCCCCCTTTTTACCCTTCCAAGTGACAATGGAAAAATTAACTCAATGCCAGTGAAGGAAGGGAGTGGGCTTAGTGCTGTTCTTATCTTTGAAAGCTTCTCCGAGTCTTGAAGATAGGAGGTGAGGGAGTTATCACAGGAGTCAAACGCCACTTATTTAACAAAAATATTCTGTACCTGCCACGTGACAAAAACTGAATGGGACCACAAGATACAAAGATGCCTAACACAAAGGTCGTAGAGCAGCAACAGGTAAAAAGCAGAGATCCCCATCTGGAGCAGGTGGAAAAGATCTGGGTAGTGGTGGCTTTTTCTCATTCTTCACTTCTTTTTGATTTTTAAAACAATTTCTTTTTAAAAAAATTTAAAAATTCCTCTTTTTCACTTTCTATGTCTTTTAAGTCATTGTTGTTTTTATACGCTCTTATATTCCTTTCAGCTTTGGCTTTGTTTTTGAAGTGATTCTTTTATTTTTAATTCTTTTCTGAGTTCTGTAACCTCAATGCTGAGCTTCTCTAACTCTGGTTTATGATGTCTGTTCACACCTTGATTCGTTTTCTTCATGTCTTTTAGGCTTGTTTTGAAATGGTAGGTTAGTTTGGGGCTGTTTTGTGGGTGCATCCTCCTGGCCTGCTTTCCTTGTCTGTGGGGGTCTTCATTTGCTGCTGCTGCTGCTGCTGCTGCTGCTGCTGCTGCTGCTTTTTAATAATAATTTTGTATGGGATTTTCCTTGACATTCTCCTCATGCTCATTTCTGTGGGAAATTGGTTTTTATACTGAACTTTTACAGGAAGGTAGGTGAAGAGGTTTTCTGCCTTTAGCATGCTCCCTCTTCTGTTGTTTTTGTGTAGTGGTCTAAACCTTGGTGACTTGCGCTCTGGGGATTCCCTAGACGGTTTCCAACTTCCTAGACTTTTACATTATCCCAGTTTGTACAGGTGCTGGTGAGATTTCCTTTCCTCGCAGCTTCTCCTACTTAGTGTGGGGTCCTGTCCCAGTTCGGAGCACCACCCCGTCACAGTTTTGGCATTACAGGGGGTTCTGCTACTTTAGCCACTGCAAGTCTTGCAGGCTGGAGCGTCGCCCAGCGAGAGCGGAGTAAGCGCTCGCTCCCAAGTGGGCTGAGCGCTGCCCACTGGCCCACTGCCGAGGCCAGAGCGCCGGGGCACTGAGCGGACAGGCACACCTGCAGGCACCTGGGCTCACTTGCCCCAGGCTATCACTGCTATCAGTTGGCTCCCTTCTTGCCGCACAGACCCCGAGAATCTGTGACCAGGGGGTTTGGGCCCCACCCACTTGTATTTTTGCGTCCCCTGGCTTTGTTGTAAACATTGCCCTGATGTTTTAGCTTCCTCATCAGTTGCTGTGTTTTTTTTTTGTTTTGTAGGACTACAGAGAATTAAAAGCTGGGCTTCCTCCAGGATTGGAAACAATCTCTATGTTTAAAATTTATATGTGGAGTAATAAAATAAATTAGGATGCTTTCATAGGAGAGAATATTCTACAGATAAAATTACATTGAAAAGATTTTCAGTGACATTGAAAAATGTTACAGAAATATATCAGGTGGTCATATATATATTCTTGACTTGTTTTAAAAATTGTGCATTAAACCCAAGTTTCTATGGTCAGTTAATATTCGACAAAGGGGGCAACAACATAAAATGGCGTAAAAATAGTCTCTGCAACAAATGGTGTTGGGAGAATTGGACAGCTATGTGCAAAAAAATGAAACTCAAGCACCAACTTACACCATACACAAAAATAAATTCAAGATAGATAAAAGACTTAAATATAAGCTGTGACACCATTCCAGTCCTGGAGGAGAACATGGGCAGGAAAATCTCAGATATCTCACCCAGCAACATTTTCACTGACATGTCCCCCAGAGCAAGGAACATAAAGGAAAGAATGAACAAATGGGATCTCATCAAAATAAAAAGCTTCTGCACAGCCAAAGAAAACAGCATTAAAATAAAAAGAGAACCAACTATATGGGAAAACATATTTGCCAATGATACCTCAGACAAGGGTTTAATCTCCAAAATATACAAAGAACTTACACGACTCCACTCCAAGAAGATAAGCAACCCAATTAAAAAGTGGGCAAAGGACTTGGACAGACAATTCTCCAAGGAGGACATACAGAGGATTCAGAGACACATGAAAAGATGCTCAATATCGCTAGCCATCAGAGAAATGCAAATTAAAACCACAATGAGATATCACTTCACACCGGTAAGAATGGCCATCATAAAAAAACAACAAGTGTCGGAGAAGTTGTGGAGAAAAGGGGACCCTAGTTCACTGCTGGTGGGATTGCAGACTGGTACAACCACTCTGGAAAACAGTATGGAATTTTCTCAGAAAACTAAAAATGGATCTGCCTTTTGACCCAGCAATTCCACTGCTAGGATTATATCCTAAGAACCCTGAAACACCAATCCAAAAGAACCTATGCACCCCAATGTTCATAGCAGCACAATTTACAATAGCCAAGTGTTGGAAGCAACCTAGATGCCCATCAGTAAATGAATGGATCAAAAAACTATGGTACATTTACACAGTGGAATTCTATGCAGCAGAAAGAAAGAAGGAGCTCCTACCCTTTGCAACAGCATGGATGGAACTGGAAAGCATTATGCTAAGTGAAACAAGCCAGGCGGTGAAAGACCAATGCCATATGATCTCACCTTTAACAGGAACCTAAACAACAAAACAAACAAGGAAGCAAAATATAACCAAAGACATTGAAATAGAAAACAGGCTGACAGTAACCAGAGGGGAGAGGGGAGGGAATTTCAGGGGAAAAGGGGAGGGATTACAGGAACAAGTATAAAGGACACATGGACAAAAACTAAGGGGGGTGGAAAGGGGAGGGAGATGGGG
>PVKM010028047.1:0-18496 GCA_004027735.1 Carollia perspicillata
AAAAAAAAAAAAAAAAAAACGGGAGTCCGGAGACCCCGCCTCTAGCAGAAGCGGAGAAGAGACGAATAGGGTACTAAGGACCTTGGCCGCAGGGCAGGGGGTCTAGGGCAGGGGGCCTCTGGATGCAGCCAAGACAAAGATGGAGAGTTAAGGTCTGCGCGCTACCTCCAATGGCGGGGGGCGCGTCGGAGCCCCAGGGGCGCGTCGGGGCCCCAGGGTTTGAGGAGTGGGTACACGCAAGAGGTTCAGGAAGGGTGATAAGTCTGATCCAGGGACAAGACAGGGGGCATCCAGTAGGCGCAGGTGAGTAGGGAGAGCCGGGTCCAGGCGACCCAGAGGATCCACCTGCGGGAAAGGGGTGAATGAATGCAGAAGATCTTGGGGTCCCTAGGGGGCGGCGGAAGGCTAGAAGGATCGCCTCCTGAAAACCCTGAGGTTCTGTGGGTGGGAAAGGAGACCCTAGGGCGCATCCTCGAGAGGGGTTGGGGGTGGGGAGGAGACAGAAGCCACCTCTAAGGGAGCACTGGGTCGGGGAGGGGGCCTCCGGATTTGGCCCCCTGGAAGCTTACCCGCGTCCTCATCGTCGAAGGAGTTCATGCACGGGAAGTAGATGGCGAGCGCCTCGAAGGAGGCTGACAGGCTGAGGCGGCTCTGCGAGCGCTCCATGCCGGCGCCGGCGCCCGGCGCCTCGGCCGCGGCAGCGGCGGGCGGCTTGGGCAGCTTGGCCGCCCCATTCTTGACGCGGAGTACGGCGCGCGGCGTGGTGGCGGCGACCCGGGGCCAGGCCGGGGCTCCGCGGCCGGGCTGACGGGGGCTACTGGGCCGGTGGACAGGCGGGCCGGGAGCTGGCTGTACGCGGAGCCCGAGGCGCGCTGCGCTCCCGGTGACAGTGGCGGTGGCGCTGGCGGCGGCGGCGGTGGCGGCGCAGCGCGCTCTGGCCCGCGGCGCCCCCCGCCGGCCGCGCGGGGCGGGCTCGGAGCCGCCGCTGCAGCAGCCAATGGGCGCCGCCCGGGGGAGGGGGTGCCGCGCTCCGGGGCGTGGGAGCCTGGAGGGCGCGGACGCGGCCTCCCAGGCGCCGCGAGCCCAGCAGGTGTGTGCCGGAGGGACGGGTGCGCCAGGCTGTCTTCGACCGGATCCCATGGCCCTGCCATAATGCCATACGCTGCCCTCACACTGGTCCTGATGCAGGCATCCAGTCACCCACCCAGACAGGCCTCAGCCGGGGACACAGTCTCAGAAAGGACACACTAGAGCGACCGGCAGGCATGACCCTCAGATTCACACATGAGCCCATGGAAGATCTCAAACAGGCACCCACTCTATTGCATTCGCTCTGGAAAATACTCCACAGCCACGCTCACTCATAAAGACACCCGCCCGACCAACCACAGACTCCGCACACCCGGAGACCCACCTAGTGAGATACGACTAGAGACACCCCCAGACTCACACAGACCCACACCAGTAGGCACATGCAGACGCACATCCGGAGACTTGGAGACACACACAGAGGGACTTGCATGGACACCCTTGGACATGCGGTGAGACCATCAGATCGCACACAAACCCACAGAGAAGTTCAGACAGGAGCACACACTCTCATGCACGCACACTACTCACAGACACCCCAGAATTCACACACACGGGCACTCGCAGACTCAGATGACATACGCCCTCAGGCCTGCACAGAGGCACTGAGCCCCCGGCCCCCACCGTAGCACCCTCAGCACTGATTCACGCATACACGCAAACATTGGCAAACATGGTGAGACACACACAGTCACCCTCGGGCACAGACCCTCCTCAAGAGACACTCAGACGCACTTCAGTGGGCACACACACACTCACACTAAGGCACAGCCACACACAGACTTAGTCATTCCAGGGACAGATACATTCTGATGCACAGACACACTCAGACTCGCACACAATGTAACACCCTCACCAAGCTCACACAGACACCCTGCGTGTACACCGTCAGGGACTCACACACAGGCTCAGACACTCAGAGCTCCCGAGATGAGCCAATAGCAGTCGGAAACTCAAAGTGCGTTCCCTGGCCTTGACCAGGACCTGAGGTCTCCACCCAGTCAGGCCCCAGGTGTCCAAGGTCTGCCAGCTGCTCTGACACCCTCTCTGTGAAGCAGCCGGGGGGATGGCGACATTCCAGAGTTTCAATCCCAGCTGTGGCACCCTCTCGTGGGACCTAGGGCAAAGCCCTTGACCTCGCCTGCCTGTTCCCTCCTCTGTACAATGTGGATGGGACCCTCCATTCTGGACAGTTGGGAGGATTAAGTAAAATAAGTCTCGACTGCTGCATAACAAACTACCAGGCTTAAAAACAACACCTATTTATTAGTTTATAGCTCCATAGTTCAGAAGTCTGAGCAGGTTCAACTGCATTTGTTGCTTAGGCCTTCCGAGATGTCAGTCAGACCGGGCTCTTAGCTGCAGGCTCTGGAGAAGAATGTGTTTGCAGGCTCACTCAGGTCATGGGCAGTATTCGCTTCCCTGTGGCTGTAGGACTGAGGCCCCTGTTTCCCTGCTGGCCATTGGCTGGAGTCACTCCCAGCAACTCAAAGTGGCTCTCTGGTCTTTGCACATGGTCTTCTCCAACCTCAAGGTCATCACGGGATGTCAACCACTTCTCCTTTGCCTCTCTCTAACTTCCTTTCTGCTTACTAACATGAGAAAACTGTACCTTTAAAGCATTCTTGTGATTAAATTAAGTCTTCCTGGATAATCTCCCTTTGTTATATAATGTGACATAATCACGGTAGTGATACCTTATTATATCCGTAAGTTTCACCCACATTCCGACAGGAAGGGCTTGTACCAGGGCCAGAACCTTCTGGGTCATTCTAGCAACTCTGCCTATGGCAATATGTGGAACACCTAGCTCAGAGTCTGTACCAGGTAAATGCTCTCGACCCTTCCCCTCTTCCCAGGAACCACACTTAGCTTGCAGGCAGCCTGGTGTGGTGATTAAGCGTCAACCCCTCCCCCCACTCATCTTCCCCATCTTGGTCACCAGCAGCTCCATTTTTCCCCCCATTGTTGAAGCCATAAATCTTGAAGTTATCTCTGATTCCTCTCTTTCCCTCACCTGCCACATTCAATCCATCAGCGGTTCCTATCAATTCCGCACCCGAAATGTCCAGACTCTGACAACTCCTCCCCACCACCCTCCTCCTACCACCCCGAGCCAAGCTCCTGTCATCTCGCACCAGAGTCTTGCAGTGTCTTCTTCTCTGGTCTTCACACTTCTGCCCTTGGCCCCTACAGCTCACCTGCACGCAGCAGCCCGAGGGACCCTGAGAAAACTGAAGCCAGAGGCTGCCTCCCCTCGGCCCAACCCCCTCCAGAGGGACCCATGAGGCATAGCAGACAGACCAGCGATGAGCCTGCCTTCGCAGGTTCAAATTCCAGCTTTTCCACTTATCGGCTGAGTCCCTGTGGTGGCTTTAAAGCATGTGTACACATTCTTTGTCCTCCCATTGAGCAGTACAGTCTATGTCCCTGTCTCTTAAACTGGGTCAACCTTAGGGACAGGCTTGTAACCACAGGATGCAAAAGAAGTGATATGTGGACTCCCGAAGCTAGGTCAGAAAGCATCCTGCCGCTTCTCTATGGCTCACTCAGGTTACCCACTCCGCAGAGAGCCAGCCTCTGCACAGCAAGCCTGGACACCCTGAGATGGTTGTGCCGGAGAGGTCTCTGCAAGTTCCACTGACCTCCTGGCCAACAACGATGTGGCATGTGACTGAGTGATCTTGGGTGTCCCACTCTGACGGAACCCCAGCTGGCACCCAATGGCAACTGCGTGAGAGAGCCCGCCCCAAATTCCTGACCCACAGCATACATGGTGGCGGTTTTACACTCCTAAGTTTGAGATGATGTTATAGGAATAGTAACCTTGAGGAAGCGAAGGAGCCTCTCTGGGCCTCAGTTTCTTCAACTGTAAAATGGGGACAGTGCCTCACGGTATGTCCTCAGGGGCTGGGGGATAAACGCAGAGTTCTTAGAACACTGCCCAAACACAGTAAGTGCTCCATGAGTGTGAGCTCCTACTGCGAAGCACAGGACAGCCCCATCTGGGTCGGAGGCAGACGCCCAGCGCTGGAAGGATCAGAAAGGTCATCCAACTGCCTCTTCTGGAAGAGGGGGAAACTGAAGCCCAGAAGGTGCAACGGACTATGTAAAGCCACAGAGCACATTGGGGCAAAGCTGCAGGCAGGACAGAAGCCTCTTGATGTGGGCCAATGCTTTCTCTTCTGCGCTCCAGGTTGCCTGCTCACCTGGCAAGAGTGGCAGGTGGTCCCCAAAGCTGACAGCACAGAGGAGGAAAGGCAACCAATGAGGCCGACTCGGCCTCTGGCCAACAACCTAGGCAGTGAACTCCAGGGCTGATCTCTCCTTTCTTGGTTAGCTCATGCCCCCCAGCAGGGTTTGCATCCGTAAGCGGAAGTCTTTGACCCCTTGCAAAGATGTAATTTCCCCATGGGAAACCCACCATTTGCGCCTGAGTATAAATAATGTGTTCTATGGACAAGATTGACAGTAGGGGGTGTGAGAGGCGGGTGTGGGGGGTGGTCAGTGCAGGAAAGGGAAGGGTGAGAAGTCAGGGAGGCGGAGATGCCAAGGGCTACACGGCTGCATGGATTGGAAATGAAGAGGCAGCACCTGCCTTGGGTGTGTCTGTCCTTATTTCGGCTGGGTGGCGGCCTTGGAGGGGTTCCCTCGCTTTTACGTAGAATCTAAAGAACAAAATGGAAACAGACTCATAGATGCAGAGAACAGACTGAGGGCTGCCTGGTGAGAGCGGGGTTGGGGTGCTGAGGGAGGAAGGTGAAGGGACTAAGAAGTACAGATGGGTGGGTAGCAGAGAGCCGAGGGGGTGTGGAGTACAGCAGAGGGAATCTGGTCGATAGCACCCTAAAATGGGGCCGGGCGGGCACATGAATTATCAGGGGGGCAACTTGGTAAATTATGCAGTTGTCTAATGCAGCGATTTTCAACCTTTTTCATCTCATAGCATACATAAACTAATTACTAAAATTCTGCTGCACTCCCCAAAATATATTTTTTGCCAATCTGACAAAAAAAATAGGTGTAATTTGGATTCATTCACACCAGATGGTTACTGTTGTGTTGGCTGTTGTCATTTTTCAATTTGACGGTCTGAGGGAAAAGAGGTCAGTGCCCCTGACTAAATAGTCAGGTAGGACATGTGTCTAAATTTTGGGGGGCACATCGGCATTCCTCTTGCAGTAGACTCGCTGAATATCGCTGGTCTCACCACTGTGCTCTATACCCGAAAATAATATAAATAATATTGAATGTCAACTGTAATAGAAAAAAATTATTTTTTTAAATGAACATGATTAGCCCTCACTCGGCAAAGGCATGGTGAAAATTAGATGTCACTTAATAGGTACATTCGCTGAATAAAAGTTTCGGGTACTACCCTCTGCTGGTCATTGTACCCAGCACTGAGAACACAGAGACGAATAAAACAGACTTAGTCTCTGGCTTCGTGGACTTCCCAGTCTAGCAAAATTAAAAAGAACTGTGCCAGTAATCGATGGCAACATTGTATAATAGCTTCATTATAATAATAATTTTAATTACAATTGTGTTAACTGTCATGCAAGATTTATATCTCTGTACTTCATAATGCATGGATGTGCACCTGCAAGTAACCCGCCCCCGTCTAACCCAGCCTGAGGGGATCCAGGAAGGTTTCCCTGGGGAGGTGACATTTAAGGAGAAAACGGCACCTACAGTGTGCCTGGCGCTGTCTTGGCCCTGAGGATCTCGTGGCACACACACAATAACGTCACTCCCTCTGCACGTGCGTTTTGAAATGATTGCCAGGGCTGCTCTGGGAGGAAGGCATCGGAGTGAATTCAGAGCTTGCCTTCCCTCTTCTCTTCAGTGAGTCCTGATTTGAACCAAGAAGCCACGGCTGTTTTTGAAATGGAAAAAGCAGTGGAGGCTGAGAAAGAATTCCCTGGGGAAAGGTGACATGGAGGAGGTGGGGGACCGTGGGTCCCGAGGCCAGACGGAAGATGGTGGGACTTGGGTGGGAGGGGACGAGAGCCAAGGCTCAGGGGAAGGCAGGCAGGGCTGAGCCTGAGAAAGTTCCCGAGCTAACTTGAGCAGGATGAAGACACAGACTGGGCAAGCGAGGATCAGGAAGGAAAAGAGGGGGGCAGAGGCACTGCCCAGCTGCATGCGGCACGTCCAGAGGAAACAGCACATCTGGGGGGTACCCCTCCTCTTCAGCGTCTCTCCTCTGAGATGAAGCACTGAGGGAAGTGACCCCTCACTGTTGCATATTTAGCAAGACCCAGGCAAGTGCATTTCCAGAGAAAGTGGGAAGTGGCTGGAATGTAGCTAAAGCTTAACAGGGCCCAGTTTGCTGCTTTGTCAAAGAGAGAAAGGTGGGTCCTGTCTGTGTTCTGCCCGCTGGGGTAGGGGTGCGTGCGTGTGTGTGTAAATGTGTCTGTGCATGTGTGCACGTCTCTGAACAGATGGGCATGCCTGCATATCTGTATCCTTGTCTGTGAATGACCTTGTCTCTAAGCAAGTCCTTGCAAAGTGTGTGTTCTTACGTTAATTGAGCCCAGTCTGGCTTTAAATGCAGTATGCAGCCTGGTCTTTGTATGTGCTGGGGGTGTGAGAGAGAGAGAAGGGGGGAAGGACAGAGAGGCAGAGATACAAAGAGTGCCCATCCAATCTCTGTGCGCATGACCCATGCATCCCAATCTCTGTGGGTCTGTATCTGCTTGAGTGGGTACGCGCTGGTGTCTTCTATTCGTAGTGTGTCCTTCTCTGTGTCTGCCTTACCTGTGAGTGTGTTAGTGTCTGTGTGTGAGAGAGAGATTGGAATAGACTGGGCTGTGTTGGTTATGTCTGTGTATCAATGTAAGCTTGCTGTTTCTAACCATCCTAGCCATTAATTCATTCTTCCATCCATCCGTTCATTCACCCACTCGCCCACTTATCTCAAATACACTGACATTCACTAGCCGCGTGGTTATCTACCTTAGACAAATTACCAAATTTCTCTGCGTCTCTGTTTTCTCATCTATAAAACGAGGATAACGAGGTATCTATCTTATAGGGCAGGGAGTGGGCTAGAAGAGAATTAAGTGAGATATTGCATATAAAGCACTTAGCATGTTGCATAGCACATAGTAAGTGCTCACTATATTAACGACCATCATCATCGTCGTGGAGGCCAGTATATTTCAGCAAATTCTCATCAACAACTTTACTTCCCACCCCTGAGCTGGAAGCTGGAGAGGCTGTTCTATAGCAGAGGCCATTTGGCATTTCTGCCGCCACCTTCTTGTGTGACCTTGGATAAAGCTCATGTCCTCTCTATACCCCAGGAATGGCCGGCGCACCCTTGCCCCGCCCCCCCATGGAGATTCTGGGTACACCGTACTTCAAAAACTGCGTTTTGTAGCAGTTCGGTGCATAGGTATGTAGCAGGCCAGGGGACATCCCAAAGCTTCAGATTGGCAGGGTCTTGTCCCGTGTCATCTGGATGCTCAGGCAGAGCTGGGACAAAGCCAGAACCTAGAGCTTAGCCCACTGCTTCCTGCTGCTTCCCTCCTATGACTTTCGGTCTCTGTTCTCTCCCTGGAAAAGCACCCAATGTACTCTAGTGGTGGGAGAAAGTGTTGGTGGGGGGTGGATCAGGAAGTAAAGCGGACAGGAACACACCTTCTTCTCCACGAAGAGCATCTTCACTTACTATCGGAGCGGCTTCTGGGGAAGGAAGGGAGGGAGGGAAGGAGGAAAGAAGGGAGGGAGGAAGAAAGAAAAGGAAAGGGAAAAGAACGGTATAGGGGGTGTGATTTCTGCCCCCCAAAACCACCACTTTGGACAAGACACAGAGAAAGAAGGAAACAGAGGTTAGAAAGAGACAGAGACCAGACCAGAAACAGGCAACAGAGAGACATGAAAGACAGAAAACAAGAGGCAGAGGCAGAAACAAGGCAGGGGTGGAGGTAGCTGGAGACAGGAAGGCAGAGGGAATGAAGTCAGGCTTTATTGGGCTGCTCCCATCACCCATGAAAGGGTTCGCCTATAGCAGCCCCTGCATCGAGGGCTGCCATTCTTCTTGTCATCTTTCACACACACACACACAGAGACCCAAACTGGACTGTGATGTAAGCAAGAAATAAAATGTTATTGTCCGACATCACTGAGATTTCCGACGTGTTTGTTACAGCAACTAGTCTGCCCTGGCTGGCACATTACAGGGTGCGTGTACGAGAACTGGGAGGAGGAGTCGGGGTGGGGCTCAAGGAGCCCCGGGCCCTGTGAGGCGGAGAAAGCCAGACTGCGCAGGAAAGCAGGAGAGTGAAAGAGCTCCGTAGAGACGAACAGAGAAAATCAGCCGTGGGGCTTGACCTGTCAGCTCCCAGTTCCATTTCTTCTTCTTTTTTCCCCCATTTCGTCTTGAAATCATCTGAAACATACGGGGTGGGTTGCCTACCCAAACCCCTCTTCCCGCCCCTCCCTCTGTTTCTATTTCGGGGATTCGCCCTCCACTACACAGCCGCTCCCTTTGCCTGTGTCCTCCGGATGCCTATGACTCGATTCTACCAGGGTGACGGGAGTGGAATTTGGGGGGCAAGCAGCTACCTGGAAAGATTTCCTCACTCTTGGAAAACAAACACTTACAAAGAAACATTAGCTTCTCCGTTGCTGGACATACACTCATTGCAACCAGGAGCGAAGCTAAATTAGGGCAATGCTGAAACACAGTTTGGCAGAGTTCTTTCAAAAGAAAGAACCCAGATCCTTAATGATGTCACTGAACCACCAAATTAACCAGCCTTGGCACTGCCCTACTTCGTGTCTTAGTGTAACTGTTGGCATATACATTTCATTATTGTTTACTGCATATTACTTTGGGCTTTTCTTTGTCACCAAAAGCGTCCCAATGGGTACACTCGCCTGACGCTATTCCCTGCCAAAGACCCCTTTGCCACTCACCTGCCTCCTTCAATGACACCCCCTCCTTGTTTCGTCTTTGGAAACCAAGTAACCCCACACTCAGCCAGACCCCCTTCAAAATGCTTCTAAATGTGGACTTTAATGGCAGGTGTCTCTGTTCTCGATTCAGTGAAGAAAGGGGCAGACAGGAAGGTGAGTGCCCGCCTCCCGTTCGTGCTAGTGTGCTATGTCTTTTATTCTATTGCCCCCTTTTTAAACTTCTTTGTGTTTATTTATTTATTACCCTCACCCAAGGACATTTCTCACCGCTTTTAGAGAGAGAAGAAGGGTGGCGGGGGAGAGAGAAACAATCATCACTATTAAAAAGAAACATCAGTTGGTTTCCTCTTGTAGACTCCTCGACTGGGGAATCGAAACCACAGCCCAGGTGTGTGCCCTGACTGGGAATGGAACCCGCAACCACTCAGTGTGCAGGACGACACTCCGACCAGTGAGCCACTCCGGCCGGGGCTCCATGCCCCTTTTTGTTCAGTCAGTACTGTTTGAAAGATCTGTGTTAATTTATGTAGCTCTAATTTATCCATTTAAACTAACGTTTCAGTTTTGTCTTCTGTTTTAAAATTCACGTTCAGACTGATGTAACTGCTTGCCATCGCTTTGTTGTTGCAAACAATGCTGGTGACCGTCTTCAATCCTGTCCCTAAGATTGGCTTTCCTAGAGTGTTATGTAGAAGTGGGACTGCTAGGTGGTAGGATTACCAGTGTCTTTCAAATGTACTTGACCGTGACCCACAGTAGGAAATATATTTTCCATCATAATCTGGTAAGGCCTCCTCCACACACATGAGTAAAACGAATGTTTCATGAAATAACACTTAACTTTTATTATAAGAAAAGCATTCTCATAAGCTTTGTTCTGTTTAACTCAGCTTCCTTATTACAATGTTACTCATAAATTACTAAAGTGGTTTTATAACATATTAATAGGACATGACCCACAATTCAAAAAGTAATAGATTAAAATATATTCAGTTTGACAAAATATTTTGAAATTTCTCTTCAGAGCGGCTACACTAATTTACAAGGCAAAGGTTCCCATTTTTCTACATCCCGGTCTGCACTGGATATGACATTGTTGTCGTTGTTATTCTGATGAGTGCAGAACGGTACGTCAGTGTTGTTTCGATTGTTCTTTCCCTGGTTACTAATAAGTTGAGTTTCTCGTCACACATTTATTCACTACTCGAGCTCCTCTGAAAGTGAGTTTGGCCACTTTTCTGTTAGGTCACTGAGTTCCTTGTGTAATTTAATTTTTAATCCTTTATTGATTGTCATGGCAAATATGCTGCAAATGCCTTTTCCCAACCTGTCAATCATTCATTAGTTTTTGTATGAGATCTCATTTATTGAAGAGAAATCCTTCCATCCTTTTCTTTATGGTTTGGACTTTTTGTATCTTATTTAAGAAGCGAATATCACAAAGATATCCCTAATTCAATGTCATGAAGATTTGCCTTTCAATATTTTACGGCTTCTTAAACCACCGGAGGTTTATCTTTATACGGTGTGGATGGAATATAATTTTATTTTTTTATGTAGAGGGGAGCCATTCCTCCAACACCTTTCAAACAATCCATCCTCTCCACACTGATTTACATGGCCACGTCTATCACATGCCAAATAGCCATTTACATGGCTCTGTTTCTGGATTCTTCTCTTCTCTTCCATTGACCCATAGCTCTTACATTAATAGCATACCATCAAATCAGAGCTTATAGTATGCCTCGGTGCCTATTGGGGTGACCACCCACCTTTGCTTTTAATTTTGGGAATACTTGTCGTGGGTACTTGTGGAAACTTGTTCTTCCACACAAATTTTGGGATTGGTTTATCCATATGCTCTCCCATGAATATTTAGTTACAACGATGTGAATCAACATCATTACAACGCTATGCCTTGCCTTCCACAAACACAGGATATTTCTCCATTTATTCAGGACCTCTATTTATCCAGGAGATTTTAAAAAATCCTTTAGTAGGGTTTTTTTCTGGCATGTTCGATAAATTTCTAGAAAACTCACTTTCTCTTTTTCTCTCCGCCTCCCTTTTTAAAAATATTCTCTAATTTAATAGGCAGGAATGGGGTCCTCTTTCAGGACAACCAGCTTTTCTATTCATTTCTATCATGGGCTTTCCTCCTGGGTCACCTCTTTGGCAAAGGAAGTCCCCCAAGATCTGAGAAATCCAGGCAGAACCAGCAAGGCACTGGTCAGAGGGGGCAGTTACCAAGCACGCTAATCTATAGAAGGTGCTAAGCTCCTCTGAGCTCTGAATTAACTTTGGAGATAAAATGAGATGCAGAGACTCATATTGACCCGAATCCCTCTCAAGGATGTCACTGTACTTACGCAAAGATGATGCTTGAGAAAACCATCTGGGGTGCTGGGGAGTGGGGGCCGATGATTCGGCCTGTTAAACAGCCTTCTGAGGGAGGCAGGTGTGTTTAACCGCAGGGCTCTCGTTTCATTCGGCCAGGCGTGCGAGTTTGGGGCCAGAGCTGAACTGCTTCTTGCCACAGGAGTCCTTCTCAACTGTACCTTCATGTATCACCCAGTTTCTCTTCGAAACAAATGTTGAACAAACATGTACTTAAAGGGCAAAAGAGACACTAAATTATTACAATAGTTGCTCTAGGATCTTACACATTCAGGCTGGCGAAGTGTGGTGAAAAGGGGTGGTCCGATAACAAGGGGTCCTGGCGAGAAGGAAGCCGAAGCCCAAACCTAGAGGAACTGGGAAATCAGGTAGACCGCCACGCTGGGAACTTGGGAATGGGGACCAAGGCCAAAGCCCTCTTGTCAGAACTGCCACCCACGCAGGGTAGAACAGGGCTTCTTGAATCGGATAGTAATCCAGTTACTGAAACACCACCATATGTCCCAACAGAAAAAAAAAAATAGCAAAAAACCTGACCAAGCAAATGTCCAAATGAAGAAAAACAAACGGCCAATATAAAAAAAGAAAATGTTCAGCCTCACTAGGCAGCAAACCCAAAATAAGGTTTTTTTTTCTTATGTGATCGGCAAGGTTTCTTTTTTCTTTTTCCTCCGTCGTATTCTCTCTCTCTCTCTCTGGATGAGACCCGCAGTTTAGAGAGTGGTGAGGGGAAACCATTCATTGCTAACATTTTTCTGGTCCTTTCCTTGCCCACAGCTGCTAGTTCTGTGAGTTGGCACAGCTTCTCTGGAGGGCAATTTGGCAGGCTGTGTTCAAAAACCCTAAAGAGAAGCATTCTCTTTGATCCAGCAATTCTACTTCTAGGAATTTTTTTTCCTAAGGAAATAATTAGAAGTGAACACAGAGATGAATAATGGCGGCTTAACATTTGCTGGCTGTTGACTCTGTGCCAGGCCGTATGCTAAGTCCTGTACACTTACACCTTCCAGCAACACAGACTGAGATGAATATTATTGTGTTTATTCTCAGGTGGGGAAACTGAGGCTCAAAGAGGTGTTATCAGTTGTGCAAGTTCAAGCAGCTGGTAAGTGACAGGCTGGGGCTTGAACCCTGGTCTCTTTAACTCCAAACCCATGCTCTAAACCACCCTGCTATACTGTGTGAAAGAGGACACTCCAAATGGTACTGTTTAAAATAGCAAACTTTCAGGGGGTCATTAAACAAATCACATAGAGTCCTATGATAAAATACATAGCCATGAAAAATAACTTTTGAAAGAATAACGAATGACATAGAGAAATAGTCATGATACATTCATTAGAAAAAAACATGATGTAAAACAGTTGTGCCTCACTTTAATTTTAAAAATGCACCTATGCCATTTTCATGAAGTTCAAAATTAGAAAAGACCAGACTATGATGATCAAGATTTAGTGGGGGATTAGCCTTGGCTGGTGTGGCTCAGTGTATTGAGTGCCAGCCTGTGACCCAAAAGGTCGCTGGTTCGAGTTCCAATCAGGGCACATGGCTGGGTTGCAGGCCAGGTCCCCAGTTGGGGCAAGGGAACCGATCAATTCTCTGGCATATCTATGATTCTTTCCTCCTCCTTCTCCCTCCCTTCTCTCTAAAAATAAATAAAATCTTTTAAAAAAGGGATTGTTAATTGGGACACCTGCTGGGGTACTGGAAATGTTCTAGATCTTGATCTAGGTTTTGGTCACATCCATGTATTCGTACATAACTCATCCATTTGTAGTTAAAATCTATGTGCTTTACTATAAGTTTGTATAAGTCTATCTCACTAATAACATGCATAAATGCATAGAAAAAATCCTGGAGGAAAAGACCAGAAGAATTTTAGTTCATTACTGGAGGGGGTGGGAGAGGAGAAGACACATGAGAGCTGGTTGCTGTCCAGACTGGAACTCTGGCAGTGGGCAGAGCTTTTCAAATGTCTGCAGCCCTGGGTGGGCGCCTGAGTCTGGTCTTGCAGGTAGGACTCTCCAGTTCCTAGAGCAGAGAGAGTGGGGGAGAGAAGCCTGTGCCCAGCCCTGTTTGGAAGGAAAAGCTGGGAGGCCCTGAGTTGCCTGGAATGGACTAGAAGCAACACCCTTAAGACAGATTCCTTAGACTAAAAATCCTGCTGGTGGGTGTTACACAAACCCATCCTGGACAACTCACACTTCTGTTGCCAGTCAGATGCCAGGCCCCCAGGGGGCACATTGGCTGTCAATCAGAAGCCATTGCTGACTGCAGGGAGCCACCACTGCCGTCAGTGTCTTTTAAAGAGACAGCTCCTGCCTGGGTAAGGGAAGCAGGTCTGGGCCACCTTGACTCTTTCCACTTAGAGTCTGATTCCAAGGCAATGGGAAAATTAGGGAGATGCAAGGCAGGTTTCTGTGGGTGCTTCCTGAGATTCCAGCCTCAGCTCATCCCAACAATGAAATCCTGCAAACCAAGAATTGGATCAAAAAAAATTTAAGTATGATGAAATTTTGGTATGTAAGTTACCTGTAAGTATTAAATATATTAAATACAAAAAAACCCTGAGAATCAGCATTTCTACCTTTCTTCCTTCCTAAGAAATACCAGTTTTATTGAGGCCATCAAATGTGCCGAGTAAAAATTCCCAATTTCGTGGCTTCTGTTGCAGCTTGGGGTTGCCATAATACAGGTATGGCTGATAAGATGCAGAGTAAGGATTTCTGGAAAGCTCAACAAAAGCTTTCTTGAGAGAGTAATTTTCTCCATCTTCCTTGGTAGAACAAGAACATGATGGCTGGAGTAGCAGCAGCTGCTTTGCAGCCATGAGGAAAATTGCTGAAGAACTTCAGAGAACACAGAGCCAACATCCTTGAGGCACTGAACCAGTGACAGCAGTTGCCTAGCTCTTCACTCTTTGTTTATTTAAGCTACTGTTTGCTTAGGTTTCCTGTAACCCATGACCAAATACAATCTTTAACAAATTCACCCAACAATGTAAAAATATTGATATAACTACCATAAAACAAGAAGTTTGGGGAGATGTGGTCGGGAAAAGTATAACAGTGTCAATGTTTCAATGTAGATAACCACCAGCTAACATGGAAATACTGAATGTCAACTGTAATTGGGAAAAGAAAAAGAAAAAGATGATGGCTACAACCTTTTGATGTTTTCCAAAGGGACCTTTGAAGAGCTAATATCTCTTTGGTGGAAGGATACTTACCTAACACATTCAGAAATTCTTTCATCTTTACTTTCATTTAAAATTTTTGTTTAATCGAAGTCAAACATCTTTCAAAAGGTAAGAAGAGTATTATGATATGAAGTAATTAAACTTATTTCTGATTATCGTGTACATGCATTGAAAGATGTTTGGCACGGTGTTCATCTCATTTGAATTATGTGAATTTCAAGGTTTTTTTGTTTCTAAATTTTTTTGAAAGCTTTTATTTATTTACTTTTAGAGAGAGAGAGGAAGGGGAGGAGAAAGAGAGGGAGAGAAACATCAACATGTGAGAGAAACATCGATTGGTTGCTAATTGTATACTGGCCTGCAACCCAGGCGTGGGCCCTGGGCAGGAATTGAACTGGTGACCTTTTGGTTCACAGACCAGTGCTCAATCCATGGAGCCACAGTGGCCAGGACTTTTTTTCTTTTTACTTTCTTACTTGTATTTTGCCACGGTGCATTAATTCCTATCATGAGTACATGAAAATAGGGAATCCGAAAGTGCTTCTTAAACCAAAGAACCCCACAAATGTAAGAGTTACATTTTTTTATTTGAAAGAATTGATGTCCAAGTTTTGGCTGCAAGAGGGAGAAGATAAGTATAGCTACAACATCAATGTTTAACTGGTCTGGAGGCTAGCCAGGGTGGCAGGGGAAGATAGAGATGACTTTAGGATTTATGTAACTGCTAGCAGAGCGAAGAACTAGGGCCTTACCAGATATTTTTAAAATAATTGATTTCCCTTTACCCTATAGCTTGAGTGAGAGTGGAGGCCGCCTCAGCGGTCAAGTTGAAGATGACGCAGCAGAGGAGAGCTGATTCTACTGGAAAGCGAGTGGGCGAAGGAACTAACACCGACTAAGCACCACCTGTGTCCCAGGTGCTTCACGTTCATTGAACCTTCAGGACTCCGCTAAGCGTGCCGATCGTCTCCATTTTACAGATGGAAAATTGAGACCCCGAGAAGTGAAGCGACTTGCCCAAAGCCACACTGTCAGTTAACCATCACATATGTCATCACATATCTATTGGGTAGGCCCAGGAGAGCCACTGTTTGAACCTAGATCTCTGTGACATCAAACCTACGCTATGTCTGTTTCACTTCACACCACCTGCTGCCCACAAAGAGCCACGAGTGAGTACGGGAATTCCAGTCATGGGAAAAGAACGTGAGTTTTGGCGATGACCCTCCATTCCTGAGACTCTTCATATTCGTCATAGTCTCTCTGTCTCCTCACTGACCACAGAGTCACCTGGCATGACTCCCTGGGTTCAGGATTGCACTACCCTCTGAGTGGGTGCCTTGAACAACTGCCCTCTGCAGTGAGATGGGGCTGGGGGCCCAGGGCAGCTGGGGCAGCTTTCCCCTAACCTCTCCTTGGCGGGATGCCAGGATGCAGAGAGACACAGAGATGGGGAGAGTGGAGGATGGAGAGACGAGGAGAGAGAGAATGAGAACGAGAATGGCTTGGCTTTGGATTCTAGACTCTTCTTCCAGCCAGTCCCAAGCCCAGCCCATTTTGCCCCTCCTAAGGATGGATTTGAGCCAATGAAGAACTCTTCTCTTTTTTTCATCGAAGCTAGTCAAGTTTGGTTCAAACCAAAGAATCCCAATGAGCACATTCTCCTTGGTCTGGTTTCCACTTTCTCACACCATTGTGCCTGTGATGTTTGCCAGTCTAGGCCCCCAGATCCACTTCCTGAGCGGCTACGACTACAGGCTCTGGGGTCCAAAGGTGTTTCTCCACCAACAAGAGATGCGGCCTTGAGCAAGCACTTCACCTCCTTGAACTTGTTCATTCAGATGAAGGGAGCTGATAATATTCCTACAACGGGTATTATAAGAATGACACAAGGTAATGCATGCAACACAGATGCTTCGTATAACACAAATTTAGCTTAGCACCCAATAAATGGTAGTTATGATGATTATCATTATTCAACTCTCCTTGTCAACTGACCACAATTTAATCCATTTCCCAATGCCATGAGACATCGGCTGGCCTAAGCCATTGTGTCTCACCAGGCCACATAACTTATGCACCACTGGCAACTTGTGGATAAGTCTCCCCATGGGTAGGAGTCTATCTCAGACCCTTAAGTTTCAACTTTGGGCTGGAATTTCAAGAAAGGCTTGGAATTGCATGGCGGCCTGTGCCCAGGGATATGCCAGTAAATATTAGCCACCAGCACTCCAAAACAAGCAAACAGCAGCGACAGAAGTTTTGCCAATTTCCATGGTGTGAATACTCCCACCAAGGCTGATTTCAAGCTACGAAAGTGATGTCACTGAATGCAGAGCTGGGGGGAATATGCGTGATGGGCCCTGTACTGCCCGCGCAGGTAGAATCTCTCCGAGAAGGAGATACGGCAGGGCCTGCATTTCCAAACCTGTCTCCCAGAGCAGTGACGAAAGCGGCGGCAGTCTGTCTTAGGCCGGGTTCTCTCAAAGCAAAGTCTGAAATGGGATTCTTAACTTCTCCAGGTGAAACCTGGGAAGGGATGAGGGGAGCAGAATAGGACAGAAGAAAAAGCCAGGCCAAAAAATGTGGGGTCCACTGAGGTCCAGCCTCAGCCTGGTCGCACAAGAGCTCTGGAGTGTGACTACTGCCACAGACTTGTCCCAGCGTGAGTGAGACAAGGGGTCCGGGATTTATGCACCCGAGGGGTCGGTCACTGGGTGCAGGTCACCTGCAGGGGTGGCACTTCTCAGGCATTTGCTGTCAAGGAAGTTCTGTTGGCTGAAGGGAAGTCTCAACAGAAGGGAGTAGCTGTGACCTGCCAGTAACCGACTCTCCCAGCAGCTAGGGGGTGAGTGTACCAGCCTGGCGAGGGGCATCCGGGTGGGGCCCCGGTATCGTTTACTGTGTAGTGATAACAACGCTGATACTTTTCACGGTGAAGGTGATGGCACTAGAGATGCTGGAAGTGGTAACAGTGGTGGTGGTGGTTTCACTACTCGTGGCAACATCGGGTTGGTTGGGTTTGGGGCAGTGTTGGTGGTAGTTGGTGACACAGTGGTGAGAGTGGAAATAATGGTGGTGTGACAGTAGTGTGACAAATTGTGGTGCTGATGCTGGTGCTTCTGAGGGTGATGATGACTCTGATGAAGATGCTGGTTATCGGGTGACCAAGGATACCAAAAATCCCTGTTTCTTCAAGGTTTGGCTCTTCATTTTATGCTTTGTGTCTCTGCAGTGGCCCTGGGGAACGAAGCAACTTAGACTTTCATCTTGCAAGGATCAGTGAATGAAAACATGACTGACAGAGTGGAAAGACCTTCCTTTCACCAGTAACATCCTCCCCCCAACACACCACGTGTATTTTTTTAAACAATGCACACGTTCCCCAGGGCTGTGATTTACTCTGTACGCCACTATACGTCACGGTTCACTGCGAAACGTAGGGACCTGGTGACTTCAGCCTTCTTCACTCGTCCAACCGATGAGCAGAGTTTAATACCCCAGCATTATGTCAGGAAGTTCTGGAGATTTCTGGACCAGAGCCATCCTGCACGAACCACGGGCTTGTAGTTCTCGGCTAAAGAGCCTCAATTGGGGGGTGAGGGCAGAGTGACTGACGTGAGTAAGCCGGTCGGCTTGCTGGCGGCCAGAGGGTCGCAGCAGAGCCTTCGGAGAGAGTCTCCTCCTCTATCTCAGCGTCCGCCTGGGTGTCTCCAGCTCTCACCTGCTCTCTCCCCAGAGTGGGGGTGGTGGGGGGTGAGACAAGTGGCAATGTTCCCTTTCCGCTCCAAGCACCTGTCTCATTGTCTCTTCAATAGCGTGGCTCCCTACCTAACAGGCATTCTGGCACAAATGTAAGGTTTATTCACTCCTTCAATAAAT